>BLKR01006646.1:0-53196 GCA_011170035.1 Teleogryllus occipitalis | reverse complement strand
ACATGTATTACATTATCATCTTAGTGTACGTTCAAATAATCGGTGCAGAATCTATTGGTACACGCATTGAATAATCAAACCACACAATCTGCAGTACTGTTGTACAAGCATGTCATGGCCTTCTTTTCCGTTTCTTCAGAGACAAGAAATACTGGGAGATAAATGAACTGGGTACTTACCAACCTTGTGAGGAACGTTGCGAGGCAAGTGCAATGCATGGTTTTATCTCGTGAGGTGGCGGTGATCTTCCCCAGCTTTTATGAGAGATTCGGTACCGACCTACATCATCATACAGGGATTCACCAATCATGGCACCGCTCCATCCGTGATCTAAGCTCCCGACTGGTCTCCTGACATGTGTGGAAGTGTACTGCATGAGTGTGTGTGTGTGTGTGTGTGTGTGTGTGTGTGTAAGGGATTAAGAACGGACGGGAAAAAACGCACGTGATCCGTTTGTTAGGGTACTACTCCTGCATTCGCCAGGTGTTGATCGGAGAAACCACGGAAAACTACTAATCAGAACAGCCGGTCGCTAGAATTCTCCTCCAGACAGCGACTGAATTCGACCTAGCTGAAAAGCTAGTGTCGAAAATCCTGCCGTCGTCAGGAGTCGAACCTGGGACCTCCCGGACAGAGGCGCTGCAGTGACATCAGTTGATGCACTGAGCTACCGCTCCCGGTGTGAGATCTGTCGCTGCACTGAGTCACCTTATTCCGTGGTTGTGGTTCACACAACCCATTCCTAAGTCGTGGTAACCAGATCCATCGGCGGAACGTACCGCCGATGATTTAATGTGGGATGAGGTCCTCATACGGCATCAAGAACCTAATTCCTTGGAGGATTACTCCCCAGCGCAAAGCGCTCAACGCCCCTTAAGGGGCTTGGAGACGCGTAGTTGTAGACGCAACCGCCTTGGGGGTAGAATTCCAATAAAGCCTGGGTCGAAAATACGAGTGTGAACCCATAGGCGAGAGTTAGGTTAACTGGTCCACCTTTTTTAAAATTTGCTTTAAAATGTCATTTAATTGACCTATACACGTGAAATTTTGCATGATTTTTGAGTGAGACGTTTTACATATATTGTGGGAACAAGCATCATCATTGTGCCAACAGTTGGTCTGAAATATGGAATGTTTTACACATTTGCAATAGGACCAGTTAACCTAACCGGCAAGATGTGGTGGACCGTAAATTTAAATAAACTGTAAAAATAACATTGACGTTTCAATAAAAAAAATCTCCTACGCATTGCCATAACCTTTTTCTATATATAAATGGAGAAAATGCTTAGCGAAGATTGTACTCTTCAAAATTCTCGTTAAAATAAATCATGTCTTTAAATATTGCCCCGCCATTTTGACCATTGGTTCGTCCGGGAGAGCATCAACTGATGTCTCTGTTAATTCAAAATCTGCAAAAACTACTTTCGAAAAAAACAAAGGGGGTAACTGGACCGGTTCACTTAACATAACGTCCCGACGGTCCGGTTCACCCCACAGCACATATTTTCATTATATGCCCGAAAACATACAAGCCGCGACGTATTATTAAAAAACAAAACACACTATTATACAGCAGAAATACTAACAATTAATCTAGTGTGAATATTTCTTGTAGTTGTTATTCAATCGCAATAAAATAGCAAAGGAGTTAAGTTATATAAAATACTTTTGACCAAAAAGAAAAAAAATTTTACTGTACTCGCCAATGAAGGCCTGCAACTTATGGAAGTGGCTTATAGCGTTTTCCATTCGTTGCACTGAAACCCACCCTAGTGCAGGGCAAAAACGTCATCGCTCCGCAACAGTGCTGCCCCACATGCGAGAAGGGCAGCTACGAAAGAAACTGATTCCGGAACTGAGTCAGTGCTTGTGTGCTACGCAGTGAAATTATACACAGCTGTTCTTGGTCAGTCACACTGATGGAACTCGAAAAATAATAATTTTGAATTATGATCGTCGTTATAATTTTTATGAAGTCTTTTGGTGATTCTTACTTCTTAACTCATAAATTATTAACGTGTGATTTCTTTATTTAAGAACTACGAAAACTTCAAATGCGTATGAGTCGTAATTTCATATATCGAGATTTGCCAGTGATCGATATAATACACAATATTTGGAACCGAAAGGCTTCTGTAGAATTGTTTGATTACTGAAAACAATAAAAATATTAACATGAACATTTCCGCTGGTATATGTATGGGCCTGCGAGAAACATTTCTTGGCATATATATATTTGAATGATTTTGTAAGGGTCACTATTTTTATTTTCACTTTATTAGCATTTTGAAATTGAGACATACCTACACTTTGATTTCTAAATAGCACTGGATTTGTTAACATGATGTTATTCAAGGTTAAATTTTAGGAAAACACAAACTGATTTTCCGAACTTCGCGAATCACAAAAATTATTTTAAGACATTTCTTGCAAACCACAATATACTCCATCATTCGAAGTATCCCTGCGTTACAAAAGATCCTCTATTACCTTCACAATTTCACCACGAATATAAATCAACATGGATAACTTCCGCACCTAACCTCACAATGGCCCGGTGCACTGGACTGCACAGACGCGGTCGTCGGTGCAGTTTAGTGCGTCCTGGGTTCCGTGTCGATGTGCGAATGGAATACGCAGTTCTTTGCACTGGTGCACCCTAGCGGTCGAATGGAACACGAAAGCTGCCCTGAGTGCGCACTGGGTGCGCACTAGTGCGGCGAATGGAAAACGCTATTAGATTATCATTCTACGAATGCCACTCAGTAGAAAAAGCAGGAATCATTTCCCCCAACATTTAAAAGCATGGACCACTTAACCTAATCGGTCCAGTTTACCGAACTCTCCCCTACTATAAAGAAAGATTATCGGGGAGATTGCAGTTGAGAAAGCAGTTGTTCCGCCCCCGTGTTTTCGACCCAGGCATCTTTGCAAGCCTATCCCCGTTGCGGGTTTGGGGACCTCTATCGAGGAGGCGCACCTCGCGGGCAGTCCTCAAATGCGCCTGGGATTTGACTCTTTTTTTCGCCAGATGTAGGGGCTCAGCTAACTATATCTGGAGTCCCTGGATACAGAGAGTAGCGCATTCCTTTGTGCCACCGGTGCCGCCATTTTATATCCAGTTGAACTAAACAGTATTGTGGGTAAGTTTGGAACAACCAATCTAGCAAAAACAAATGATACTATACCCGAAATTCCACATAATGCCTTCCATTGTTATCATTTGTCCTCAACTCCTGAATGGTGCCTGGCGGGGCTTTGGAGCGGAAGGATATTAAATGGCGATGGCCGTTCGGGTTGCGCTACTCTCTGGATCTAGGAACTCTAACAATATCCGAACTGTCTGGTTGGGAGAAAGTGAAATCTCGTTAGGCGGAATGTTGTCGGAAAATTTACCGGAAGCGGTAGCTCAGTGCGCATCAACTGATGTCACTGCAGCGCCTCTGACCGGGAGGTCCTAGGTTTGAGTCCTGATGGCGACAGGATTTTCGTACCTAGCTTTTCAGCTAGGTCCAATTCAGTCGCTGTCTGGAGGAGAATTCTAGCGGCCGACTGCTCTGATCGGCAGTTTTCCGGGGTTTCTCCGCTCAACACCAGGCGAATGTCGGAGCAGTATCCTATCAAACGGGCCACGGACCGCGCGCGATCTGTCCTTCCTTTTCCTTGTCCCATCCTCTCCCCTTACACACACACACTTACAATGACATGCACTAAACTACCACATATTCCGGGAGACAGGTCGGGAGCTTAGAGCTTGTCCCGGCTGGGGCGGTGCCCCGCTGGTGGGAGAGTCCTGGTTAGGAAAAACCCCACTAGCCGACGGTATGTCAGTGGCGGATCTCGCCATCCAGCGGGGGATGATCACCACCATCTCCCGAGAAAAAAACATGCACTACACTTACGGGACTAATTACCAAAGCCGTTGACGTGCCCGGAAAAACGAAAAATGAATCAATTAATCGGAAAAATGTAATGTTACCGGGCATCCGCCAGTGTTCTTTTACATGCGACGAGCGTGGATGTCTACTGTGAAGTTTCCAAGAGGCGAGCAACTATCGGGTTACCCGAAGTGTCATGTACGACGCGCCGCCTAAAGCGCTAGGCACTCGTAGCTACACTGGTTTTTTTCTAACGTAGCAACTGTGGGTAGTATCTCCAAGATGGAAATCGGCACGCCTTTTTGCGTCATTCTCAGTCCTGCCGCTAGAGTCGCTTGATCTGCAGCACTGCTTAATGCGGTCGCGATCATGCGACCTCTTGCGGCAGGAGCGAGAAAGACATAAAAAATTGTGCAGATTTCCATCTTGGAGTTACTACCCACAGATGCCACATTAAGGGGGAAGATACACCTTAAACCTTAAAAAATCCAATTTTAGAAAAAATTGTTTTTCCTATGCATTAACAATTCAGGAATATTTTGGTGAAAAGAACATTTCGATTCTGCAATAGTTTTCGAGCTATAATTCAAAAGGTATGTCGCTGCATCATGCATTTATTAGAGTAGTAAGGGAAGCAAATCTCAAGACTAACTTCGTCCCGTTTTCAAGAATTGCCGTTTTTAATACCGATTTCCCTTATAACTAACAAACTAATCATTTTCTAGCTATGAAACTTTTAGTATGCATTTAACTATTATCTACAAAACCATGCTAAATCGTACATTATCTACAAAACCATGCTAAATCATACAAAATACTAGGCAGCTTGAAAACAAATCGTTGGCCGAAGGTAGCAATCGAACAAGCGTCTTCAGCGTGAAGGTGGCGGACCCGGAATGGCGGACCATACTGACGACCTTACGCCACTTTTCTTCACTGCACAAACGAAGGTCGTGTCATTGTTTTCGCTGCAGAAACGAATTATTTAAGAACAAATAAAGATACTGAAATTTTCAGTACGTGCTATGATGTATGTCTACATTAATAAAATCAATCGTTATGGAGAAAATTTTATTTAATTTTGACATCATCGGATATAGTGAACCAAAAATGTTAGCCCTCCGAAGTTCACTATAACCAGAGTTGAATGTACTTCGATTTTTATAACATAGCGGGTGTGGGTCTGTCTTCACGATGGAATATGCCACAGCTTTCTCGGTCGTGCCGCTAGATGTCGCATGACCGCGACTGTATAAAGAAGTGCTGAAGATCCAGCTCCAGTTAAAATTTTGCATATTTTTGAAACATTCTGCAGACGCGGGTAATAAGATTCAATGCTTACCTGCTAATTTTGTAAGATTTTTAGAACATTGTTCTGCAATCGCGTAGTTCTCGTCAGTTATTACCACCTGAAAAGAGAATGTGTGGTTACATTTATGTTTTTTGTAGTCATGTCATGTGCGGTTTAATCAATATTTGGTTTATTAATGGAAACCTTAAAAAAAATTAATTGAAACGTGAATCTTAACCACTTTATCAACGTAACCACTTATTCAGTTAATTTTTTACTTATCAATAAAAAGAATAAATCAAACAACGTAAATAATACACAAAAAAGTAAATTAAATAAATGTAAAAAATAAGTTTGTTTAGAACTTTGCTGTATTGTTCAAACTTTTTTACAGTATTTAATGCATCCATTCTTTCTACGCTTGTCACCTCTCCTTTGTACTTTAGAGATTTTTGCTTTATACAAATGTTTTTATTTCCTAAAAATATGATGCTACATTATTAGTTTACAGTTATCGATTATGAGATGCACTTTACTTTCCAGCATACTACAAATGCAATATAGAGGAAGTTATGTAATGTTGCACCGAACGGTGTATTCTCGGCAGAAAAATTCGTCTTGTATGTCCCTGGTACCAAAAGAGTGGATAATTATTGTTGCTATATGTGGTACATTTTTCTTCTAACACGTTTTGTAATGTGAATCAACGTTTTGTGGGTCCTTGATGTAGAAAAATCGGTTTGGGTGAAAGGTCTCTGTGTCTGTCCGTCTACTGTGAACACTACTAGCCACTGAACCGTGAGCAAAAGTTTCACCAACAGAAATACTTCCCAATTCATCTGCTTAATGTCACAGTCATTGGAATATGAAACGGATATTTCCATTTTCAGCGGTACTTTGCATTAAGCCTCAAATGCTTTTCAATTTTTTTTCAAAAAGATTCTAAAGTTTGGGATTTTTTAAAAATCTACTAAAGCAAAGAAAGTGTGTAAACACAGCGCACGTCCGATTTTTATAAAATTCTTTGAATTTTCGAAACTTTAAAAAGTAAAAAATGTTCTGGTGTATCCCTAAAACTACAACTGTGTTTAAGTGGTGAAATGTAAAGTGGTAAACGGATATTTATAGAGATCACATACCATCATAGAGGCATTAAATGTTTCTAGCCTGTTCGACCGTTTGACGGCCAGTAATTAGAGACATTGGGCGTAGTGATGGCAACAATTATTCGAAAACGAATATTAATAGATTAATTGGAATCAAAAAAATCAAGTCTTTGAATGATATTATTTATTTTCTATTACATAGAACGAGAAACGAAAAATAATTGATTAATATTCCGAAAATTACTGTATAAATTAATTTCTTGAGTACTTAGATAAAGTATTTAAAGTGGTCTATAATTGGGATTCTGCTTTCCTACGACGATTTTAACTACGTCAAATTATCTATTGGTTGAGTAAACTGTGAGCGAGTGACAAATTTCTTGCAAAAGTTTGCAATTAAATGTTTGAAACTGAGAAACCAATAGCAAAATATCCAAAATATTTATGAAGTATCGTATTCTTCGAGTCAGATTACTTAAAAAATCACCCCCATTCTCACCTGAGCAGATGCGAAGGCTACAACACAGATGCAAATAATACTCGTACAAAAAATAGCCTTCATGGTGAAATGTAATGTAACTTCTAGACTGAAGAGAATTCCAGAAGAAAATAGGTGGGACTGCGGGAAACGTTCTTACTTTCCCACTTTTATATGACAGAAAATGTCTCGTTACCCGTTATGAAAAAATATGGACTCACGTACAACACCATTCGAAGTAAATTTTTACGCCTTATAAAACGAGGCTAATTCGCATTTTGAAATACGCCAAAGTGTGTTGTAATGTTAGATAACACAGCGTTGAAAATAAGAATTTCTGTGAAACAAATAAGGTATCTCCTCAACTCTGTTGTAAGACTCAAATTTTCTTGTCATCCCGTTTGAAATGCCAGTTTCACAACTACAACAGTTCCATCATTAAAGATAACCTAGCAAAGATACTATTTCAAAGCCAAGATGTGTGGAAATAATACAATTTATTTTCCTTATCGCTGTTTCTCACTTTTACAACTGCGAGCGCGCGTCAGTACTGGGCAAGCACCAAAATTATTGTGAGATCTCTTAAAATTTTGGAAACAATGAATAACGAATGACAAGAATATTTGATTCATACCTATGAGTCATTTTTTTTATTTAATAAACTAATTTATATTGTTTTACTTTAGGAATAATACAGAGATGAATAATTTATCGAAAAAAACAGATATGGCCGAGGTGGCTAAGAGCGAGTACCGACTCAGCGCTTCGGTCCGAAGGGTCGCGGGTTCGAGTCCCGCCTTGGGCATGGCTGTTTGTCCCTTGACTTTGTGTGTGTGTTGTCGCGGAGGGCCTCGCGTTCGGCTGACCGCAGATCAGAGGAGCCCGCAAGTGTTTGTCTAGTGTACGGTCGAATATGCGTCCCTTCGGGACGTAAAGGGCAACCGGCTGTCGGCTGGATACAAGCCCTAGGAAAACAAGCAGATATGTGAGGGATATATACGGGATATAAAAGATATGTGAGGGATATATACGAGGAAACGTCAGAAGATGAATTTCGCGACGCCGCAAATTATTCTGAGAAATAAATTGTAGTGGACGAGAGTGAGGACACGAAAACATGTAACGTGAACTGAGCTACAAAACGTGGAAGTCCTGGTGATCAAGAAAAAACGCCAACAAAATTAACGAATCACTGTCACGAAATTGTAAAATTACTTATACATTGGAAGGCGAAGAAATCGTGCTTCAAAGAACACTGTTCAGAATCATCTGACGAAAAAGTCCGTTCGTGTTGATTAGCGGTATTGCACGTGTCTTTCTCACTGCTGCAGCTGCCAGCACTTCGTCACTATGCGCTGAGGTTGTACCTACATTTGGGTTGTCGTAACGTCGCGCCTGCGGGTATTATGTTCAAGGCACGGCTTTTCGCGTCTTTCTCGGTTTTGCCGCTAGAGCCGCTTGACCTCCAGAAGTGCATGCTGCGGTTGCGATCATGCGACATCTTGTGGCACGACCGAGAAAGTCACAAAACTTCGTGCCATGTTCTACCTTGAAGATTATACTCTCAGGCGGCACGTTACGAAAACTCAAGTATAAGCAACTATTGTTCTAATTCAATAGCGTCCATAACCCAACGTGGAAGGCAGTATGTATGTTCTCTGGCCCTTTGGCCTGCCATTGCGAGTCATTTTGACGGCTATGGCATCGGGAGACCTGAGGAGAGCCAGTCCCAATCCCTTTATGAATGTTCTCTGGCACTAAAGTCTCGTGATGCTCTGACCTGCTATGGCCTTTCTGCCAGACGACGATCGTATGGTGGATGCGGAAGCACAGTCCATTATTTCGGTGCTTCTCTTGTTGCGACGCTTCTGTGTTGGCGTATGTAATCGTGCAGGAGCAACGTTTGTGCACAATTCTCCTGGGAACCAGCTCGCGGGAAATGCATCTGTACTCCCGTACAGATGCATTTCCCGCGAGCTGGTTCCCACTGACTGTTGCTGACTGTTGATGTAAGAATTTGAATTGATGTTATGCCCAAAGGCAGTACCATAACCGTGAATGATACCATTAATATATCAAATGACGGTGACTAGCATGTCAGAACTCGCCGCTGGGGCGGGATGCCCGGAGCGCTGCAAATCATGGAAATTGCAATTTGCACTTTCCGAAGTTCTAACGGAAGGACGGGCGATCGGGAGGACGGGCGAACGGGAGGACGGGCGAACGGGCGAACGGGAGGACGGGCTAATGGGAGGACGGCCAAGTGGGAGAACGAGCGATCGCGAGGACGGGCGATCGGGAGGATGGGCGATCGGGAGGATGGGCGATCGGGAGGACGGGCGATCGGGAAAACGGGCTAATGGGAGGACGGGCGAACAGGAGGACGGGCGAACGGGAGGACGGGCTAATGGAAGGACGGCCCAGCGACAGAACGAGCGAACGCGAGGACGGGCGATCGGGAGGACGGGCGAACGGGAGGGCGAGTGAACGGGAGGACGGGTGAACGGGCTAATGGGAGGACGGCGGAGTGGGAGAACGAGCGAACGCGAGGACGGGCGATCGGGAGGACGGGCGATCGGGAGGACGGGCGATCGGGAGGACGGGCGATCGGGAGGACGGGCGATCGGGAGGACGGGCGAACGGGAGGACGGGCTAATGGGAGGACGGGCGAGCGGGAGAACGAGCGAACGCGAGGACGGGCGATCGGGAGGACGGGCGAACGGGAGGATGGGCGAACGGGAAGTCGAGCCAACGGGACGACGGGCGAGCGGGGCAAAAGCAATATTTGGTTTCAGAGGACATCAAAACCTGCAAATGTCTTGAAACCTCGAAATCGATATTCGGCAGCATTACATACTTTTCTCTGTACTACGTTTATTACTCAGTATTTAAGCACGTCTTTGAGAAAGAAAAATAGCTATATATTTATATTTCATGTTTCCAAATGGAACCCAAAGCAAATAAATTAATTTTTACTTTCTTACTTAAGTGTAGAGAAAAGGTTATGTAATGCTGGAGCAAACTTTCGGAAGAAAAACTCTTATTACTGGGCTCTAGTAACGAAAAAGTGGATAAATCCAATTGCTAAACTTAGAAACTTCTATTAGGAAAAAGTTCAACATAAAATTAGTCAGTGTAAAGGTATATAAATACTTTATATTATATAAAATATAAAATATTAGTAATGTTATAAATTGTAATAGTTTTCTTCTACTCAAATAAATTCCGTATGAAAGTCATAAACGTTCATTTCTCCCTCAATATTTCAGAGAATAAATTCTGTATTTATAAAACGTTAAATTCATTTATTTCCTTCCTCTTCCTTGTTCTATACTCACCCCTTACTTACAACAACCCAAACACACAAACACACAAACACACACACACTAACATGCTCTCTACATACACACACACACTCACATGCCGGGTGACTGGTCGGGAGCTTACAGTTTGTCCCGGTTGGGGCGCTGTCCTGCTGCTGGAAAAGCCTCTCACTGTCTTATCTATAAAGGTTTAATTGATTAAGGTTGAAGTATTAATTTAATTTGTGTTTTGTTCACATAAAATATTTTACGTTTTGTTTCAATTGTAATTTTTTCGAGGTGCGAAATATTTCACACCACATACCTGTAGCCCTTGACTCAGTCACACGGTCTGCGGTTCATTGCTTATTTAACAACTTGCATTCCGTCACAAGTAATAAGGGAAATTGGTTTCTCATTGTTTTAACCCATTAAAAAAGTTGCTTTTCGAAATATTTTTTAAATATTTGTTTGTAACAGTGTTAATAATGTTAGTTTAACATGAATCGACGCTCAGATAATTTTTTTGACTTATAGTTTTCAAGAAATCTGCCGTCCGCGTGAATTAACGGTACGTTCTGGAGACATTGGTTGAGCCAGTGGATTTGAATGGGCAGACACACTCTGAATAAACACGGTGAGTTATCTGAATTTTTCAAAATGCCAAAAGTTAGAAATAATGCGAGAAAATTTGTGCTCTTGTAGAATCGATAATTTCTTCACATTGTTTGCATAAATAAATAAAAGTACTCGAATAAAACGGGTGCACATCTAATTTTTCATTTTACCCACTAAATTTCGGACAATTGCAAGAATTCAAATTTTTGGACTGCCTTCTACAACTATAATATTAAAAGAGAGTGTTTAAAATCAAATCTTCAACTTTATAATAATAAAGGAATAATTTAAAATAAAACTTCACTTTTATTTTTCATTAAAGATATCTAGAAGTTTGTACATCAGCTTTTTTTTCAACAACACAAACTGAAGTGTTGTCAAGAATGGTGCTACAACCCACGTACGTTTTGCGTTAGTGATTGTTTCATTATATTAAATACAAAAATGTCTGTACAAATTGTCACATCTCAGTCATAGCTTGTAAACTCATTACCAAAGGTAAGTTAAATGTGCGAAAAATTAATCAAAAACGAAATACTCATTCCAAATTCAAGGAGGTGCAACATCAGTAAGATCTATTTGGAAATACCAATTTTGGTAAAAATTATGTTTACGATTTAGCAGCGGTTTAGAAGACAATGATGAAAAACTGAACATATAACACTGATCATAAAAAGACAAATTTTTCTGCCGTCAATCGAATATTTGTTTTCAAAGACCCACCAAATCTGGGTTCTGGCTACTCAACGTGTTAGAAGAAGCAATGATTAATACATAGAAACCAGATTTATTCACTTTTTCTTTACCAGATCCGGCACTTCTACAGTGGCAGATTTCTGTGCCTCCTGCACGCACGCGATTCGTCGCCCTCCCCCAGCCAGGAAGACGACGTCATTACTAGGAAACGGAGTTCCATGTAATTACATGCTTTTACAGGAACTAGATACCCGTATTCAATTACATTTTCTAGATTTTAGAAGACATTCTGAATGAATTAGAACTATTTTAATTTTACATATTATGGTACAATGACATATTTTTACATATTTTACATATTACGACTCATTTCTTACATATTTCGCTACATTTTAATATATTTATACGTCGAAACTGAACATTTCAGATGCGTGTTTGCAATACTTGTTACGAAATCATCTTTTTAACAAGAAAATTTAATGCTGCTGCGCTTCTATTACCACCATGTCTCCGCCATGAATTGTCAAACTTACCCCTCCCCTCTCCGACCGCTTACTGCGTACTTACGAGTCAAGGATGAGCGGATTTTTCTGAACAAAAGTAATGTCAACCACGTGTTTGCTCATGTTTCAAACTGAAAATTCGTTACACGATCGAAAACTAACAAATATGGTCTACAGAAAATTGCCTTACCGCGTTGTTCAATTTGGAGGATGGGATATATACCCTTTAACCACCTCCCCTGGGATTCATCACTCGCTACCCGGTTCTACTATTCACTTGCACACCGGTTCCTCGTAAACTTGTAATATATAGTGTAAACGTATTTTATGCTTCGAATAAAATTCTTATATGTGGTGAAATCTAGTGTACAATTACTTCAGAAGAGATAGAACCTACTTTCAGCCACTCCAAATCCTTAAGAACTGATCGGCGACGTTCTGTAATCGGAAAACGATTGTAAAGAACAACTTTAAACACAATAATGAAATTTTATTTTACGTATTTTCTATTTTTTCTTACATGTTTTTGAAAAAATAAGTACATACGAGTATATATGTACATATTTGGCATTTTTTATGACAATGAATTCCGTTGCCTACTCATCACTGTCACTGCAACCTTGCTGTCCCTTTCGTCACACTCGTCCTCAGAGGAACTGTCCCATAAAGAGACAACTTTATACACTTCGTCCACGATCATGTCTGTTTTCATATTTTTCTTCGATTTTCTTCACGTCTTCACAACATATCTTCCGATGATATGAGCAATATTCAGAAATGAATGTTCGGGATATATTTTCTTTAACTCGCAGAGGGGTTCCGCTACTCTGTTTGGCCACACGATTCTTAATGAAACCCCTTGATGTTGAGACCATATTACCTGCGCTTGTCTTAGAAACAATTAAGCAAATGTTACGCCTGAGAACTTCACTTGATATTAGGTCTACGCAAAGACACACTGCACTGCACAGCACTCAAACACGAAAGGAATAGGACTGAGGACCAGGGGCGTTTACAAACGTTTCATTTACTGAACCTTAATATTTCAAGTGTCAGCGTTTGCGCAGTGTTCAGTAAATTTAAAAAAAAATTAAGGTCATGAATGACTTTAAATTAAATTAATTTATTTAAACAATCTAGTCTCTCTAAATAGAAAGCGTACTGAATAAACCTAAATTTGCTTATTTTTATTCATATCACCCAATGAATTAATTAATCTGGGTCTCAGAGACCTGGCGCAAGTTCTGCAGATCTCTCTGCTAATGTTATTCTTCACAACAATACTCTCAAAACATTTCATATAGTTATATTTTTAACACCTAGTTTTTGCGTAAATACGATTTTACAAGTAAAGGAGAACCAGAAAATTAAGAATATGCTACTCCAAGCCAATGGAAGCACGCTTTGGTGTGTATTGTGAAGCGAGCTTCCAAAACATTGGGTGGCAAGGAACCACCATCGTTTACTTCTTTCATTGTTTTTAGACATAGAGCTCAAATCACAAACGTCAATTGCAAATCGCAAGTTTCATTCACACGTTTGGGTTTCCAATGTGGATGACAACCAGAACATAGGTTCGAGTCCTGACGGCGGCAGGATTTTCGATACTAGCGTTTCAGCTAGGTCGAATTCAGTCGCTGTCTGGAGGAGAATTCTAGCGGCCGGCTGCTCTGATCGGTAGTTTTCCGTGGTTTCTCCGATCAACACCGGAGCAGTACCCTACCAAACGGGCCACGGACCGCGCGCGATCTGTCCTTCCTCTTCCTTGTCCTATCCTCTCCCCTTACACTCACACTTACACTAACATGCACTACACTACCACATATTCCGGGAGACCGGTCGGGAGCTTAAAGCTTGTCCCGGCTGGGGCGGTGCTCTGCTAGTTAGGGGGAATCCCCTCTAGCCGACGGTAAGTCGGGGCAGGATCTCGCCATCCAGCGGGGGAAGATCACCGCCATCTCCCGAGAAAAAACATGCATTACACTCACGGGACTAATGAACCAGCAGTTGACGCGCCCGGAAACACGAAAAAATCAATCAATCAATCAACGACCAGAGCACAAGAATGTGCTACTCTACGCCAATGAACGCCCGTGACGGTGTCCAGTGAAGACCCAGCACCAGCAGCTCCAGGGCGCCTGAGGGATGGTTTTGATTGATTGATTGACTGATTGATTACTTGGTGTTTAAAGGGCGCTTCAACTGCCAAGGTCATTGGCGCCCATGTCAAAGTATTTAAAAGGGTAGATTAAGTAAGTTTGCAAAAGCAACTTACCCGCTAATTAAAAGCATGAACATTACTTAAAAAGGGCATGAATCCCGCAATAGTGTACGACTAAATAAGGCAGAAGGAAAATATAACAGACTCGTAAAATTTATCATAAAATGTAAAATTGGCTGTAAAGGGGCCACAAAACAAACTACATAAAATATTGTCCATGTCACTCAAATACAATTACGTATTCCACTTTCTCTCAAAAAACAAAAGAGTTTTGAGAGTGCAGAATCGTCGTCCCCAAGCACCTCCCGTAGCGAGTTGCCCAGGCTATGCCTTCGTCGGCTGTCATCGAATTTTGTGCAATGCAGCAAGACGTGTTCCACAGAAAGAACCGTCCGGCATGTGTCACAGATGGGAGGACTTACCCCTCGAAGGAGGAAACTATGGGAAAAGTGGCAGTGTCCAATACGAAGGCGGGTTAAAATTACTTCCCCGCGCCTACAGAAGCGGGATGAGGAGCGCCAAGGATTTACGGAATTCTTAATCGCACTAAGTTTAAAAGTAGTATTGTGTCACTCTGTTTGCCACGCTCTAAGTACGGATCGTTTCAACGAAGCCTTAACATCCGACAATGGTACAGCAGGGATGTCAATATGTATCCTACGGGTCGCTGATTTCGCCGCTCGGTAGGCCAGCTCGTTCCCTGTGATGTTCACATGGCCTGGAACCCAACTAAGGACCAGGTCATAGTGGCAAGACCGAAGACGATGAATGAGGTTCTGAACTGATTTTATCAGGTAGTCTGACGACGGGCGTGAGACAGCTTGAAGGGAGCTGAGAGAGTCAGAGCAGAGAACAACACGCCGCAGCCTCGCTGACTCGATGTATTTCAGGGCTTCCAGAATTGCATACATCTCGGCAGTAAATATACTGCACTGGGAATGTAGTCGATATGATTTGGTGGTCTTGATACAATAAAAACTACATGCCACTGCATCGTTGCACGATGAACCATCCGTATATAAGAATAGATGGTCGGGATAGGCCTCCCTCATAGCCTGAAACTACATCTGGTAAACCAGAGGACTAGTCATGTTTGGAAAGATTGGAGAGTCTGAGGTCAATATTGGGGAGAAGAAGCTTCCAAGAGGGGATCAGGTCGCTTGGGGGCTTTACAGGAGTGGGAAGTTCGACATTTAATCCCCGCAAAAGATTTCTTAATCGTATACCTGGGGCTGGGAGGGATGGTTTTCTTTTAATTCTCCTTCTTTATTCTTTTTTACTTTGTCGCTACCTCTTACGCGTTACAGATAAAGTTATGTAATGCTGCCCGAAATGGCGGCGAGTTTTCGACAGAAAAACTCTTATTACAGGGCCCTGGTAATGAAAAAGTAGATAAATCCAGTTGCTAAATTTAGATTTTAAAAAATCCTCTATCACGTTGTGTAGTCGGAATCCATGTTGTGGGGGTCCTTGATACCGAAAAGTCGCATGACGGCAAAACGCCTGTCTGTCGGTCCGCCCGCTAAAGCGCTCAGCCGATTTTCTCCGAAATTGAAATTTTCCAATCGATCTGACGGATGTAACGGACCCTTGAATTTGAAAATTGTTATTTTAACTTTGGAGCGTACTTTAACGTCCTGGGACATTTTCAAAATTTTCAAAAACCTGCCTTCAAATTTTTTGTTTAAATTTTGTTGTTGAATAGTATGAAGAACGTTTAAGAGAATGTTGCACATCTCATTCGTTGAAAACCCTGATTTTTCGAAAATTGCCAAAGTTCAAAATTGTTCGGAGTCTTTCTACAATTAAAATAAAGATAGAGCTTTTCCCCTGAATGAAATCTGTTCCTTATAGATAGATTTTGAAGTGAAGTCGTTTACAATTTTTCGAAATTCAATTCTTTTTGGGTAATTTTGCGTGAAACTACGGGCAAGAAAGTACGTGCTCTTTTAGCGCCATCAGTTTTATAAGCGCACACGTGCTTATTTCTATTAAACAAAATTTATTTTCAATTATGTTTTTGTGTTTTCTAAGAAGCAAAGATATTTTCATTGAAACGTCTAGCTCTTTTGTTAGGGTGTTTTCAAGTGATGTCGTATTATTAAATTACATAAATGATACGAGAAGTGTTATGCTATTGTGTGACGCTAGATATTCTCCTTTGAAATCATTTTTACAAAATATACTAAAATATTTTACCAGCTTTCATTTGGATATGCTGTAAATGAAATCGTTTATTGAATTGATTTTATGTGTTTCTTCAATAGAACAAGAACATGAAATAAATATTCATGCCCAACCAGGTTTGTACTTACGTTATAATACTTACGTAGGTCACGCGTGCCGACGAATTGTCCAGTACGGATACACGTAATTCTGAAAATATATTCTGATAATCAAACTGGTTTGCGGAATTGGTAAATTTAATTATTCCTCCATTCAATAATGCGTCAAAGCGGGTCATCTGCAAACGGATCAAGCCTACACGGAGGAACCACAGGGCAGTTGCGTGTATTGTGGGCTACTGGCGGCAGCCCGTCAAAATTACGAGAGCCAAAATATGTCAAGATATGTCAAGATAAATTATATTTTAAAAAAATGGCCACATTCTTTTTCGGCGACATGCATTTTTCACGATTCTCTATTATCTGTTCTGTTGAGATCTGTGTTAAATCGCTCTCTCGTCGGTGCATCAGCCCTCTTACGAGGCGGCAACGCCGAAGAAATCGCTGGCACTCAGCGGCATCCACACAGCGTGCGTTCGTTGCATGACTCCCTCCCTCCTCCTACTGGTATAAGCAAGGCCAAGCGCTCCGGTTGCCGATTTCACGAGCGGTTTCTGGACACGCTCGGAGCAGTTCGGAAGCAGAGGGCAGTAAGCGGACAGGGTAAATTAGATGTGCAAGACGTACTCGTTTGGTGGTGATTATATATGTACATAATATATTATATTAAGCGTGTTCTAAGAGTTAAAATTGCAACATATTAAATACGCGATAGTGTAGAAGTTAACTATTGTCAATTTGGTAAGATATTTTGAAAAATAAACACAGCAAACTTCGGGAAGTTTATCTGTTGACAATAAGTGCATTGTACAGCCTTTATTAGAGAAGTATTTTAATCGTTCTTATAACGAGAAATTGTAAAAACGATTGTTTCATGAAATTATACATATTTGTACACAGGTGTACACACACACACACACATTATATATAATTCATAAATAATATTGTATAATAAAATAGTACAAACTAGCAAAACTACATAATCGAACATTATGTATAGTTATATCGTCGAAGATTATTTCTAAAGCCAACGGTAGCCCAGACCATGAAAGCAGAATACGCTACTGCCACAAGGACTGTCTGATCATCAGTATGGCTTCAGGCAGGCGAGATCCACAGTGGACGTGGATCGTCAACAACATCACACGCAAGGTTATTGAGGGCAAACGATGGAGAAGAGGCGCAAAGAAATACTGCGCTATTGTCACCTTCGACGTGACGTCAGCAACGCATTGCAAACGACAAGATGGAGTTCATTACTTGCGTCAAAAAAAACTGGGAGTTCCGAATTACATAATGAAAATAGTCAGAAGCTACTTTGAGGAAAGGACTTTGAGACCGGCGTAAAGACCTATGGTGACCCAGGTGGTGTTTCGCAAGGCTCGGTACTCGGCCCGCTGTTGTGGAATATTATGTACGACTCGGTTTCGAAGCTCCAGCTTCCAGAAGGCGCTAGGGCGATTGGATTTGTTAATGATGTTACTGTGGTAGTGGTTGGCAAATAGACTGAATAGGTCACGCAGGTTACAGATGAGGCTGTGGCTACGATCCGGCGGCGGCTAACGTCGGTGCGGCTCCAGATGGAGGCTGTCTCGATTACAGGCAGACAAGTGAAAGAGGGTATTACTATCAATTTTGGGGGTAGAAAAATAGCCTCCTAGCAGTCTCTAAGATACTTAGGAGCCCAGATTGACGCGAGACTGCCTTTCGACGAGCACTTGCGTATAGTCTGCCAGAAAGCTTCTCGCACGACCTCCGCCTTGGCACGAATTATGCCTAATGCCGGGGTTCCAAGGCAAAGTAGCCGGAGGGTACTGGGGAGCGGTAGCTCAGTGCATCAACCGATGTCCCTGCAGCACCTCTGACCGGGAGGTCCTAGGTTACACTCCCCACGGCGGCAGGATTTTCGGCACTAGTTTACATGCTCAGTCGAATTCAGTCGCTGTCTGGAGAAGTATTCTAGCGGCCGGCTGCTCTGGTCGGTAGTTTTCCGTGGTTTCTCCAATCAACACCAGGCGAATGCCGGAGCAGTACCCTAACAAACGGGCCAAGGACCGCGCGCGATCTGTCCTTCCTCTTCCTTGTCCTATCCTCTCCCTTTACACACTCACACTAACATGCACTACACTACCACATATTCCGGGAAACAGGTCGGGAGCTTAGAGCTCGTCCCGGCTGGGGCGGTGCCCCGTTGGCGGGAGAGTCCTGGTTAGGGGGAAACCCCACTAGCCGACGGTAGGTCGGCACCGAATCTCGCCATCCAGCGGTGAAAGGTCACCGCCATCTCCCGAGAAAAAACATGCACTACACTATCGGGACTAATGACCAAAGCAGTTGACCTACCTGAAAAGCTAGTGTCGAAGATCCTGCGGCCGTGGGGAGTCAACCATTATTTCACCCAGTTGTTAATGGGACACGGGTACTACCGTGCATACCAACTCCGTTTCCGGTGGACGATGACTCCTCATACCCAACCTGTGAAGATGTGGAGCACGTGTTCTTCCACTGCCCATGCTTCGTTGAGGAGACGGAACAACTACACCGACTCATCCTGCAGGATCAGACTCCTCATACCATCACTAGCATGCTGGTGTCCCATTCGAGTGCGGTAGCAGCCTATGCCGCGAAAGTTTGCAAGAAGATCCGGGTAGAAGAACGATTTCGAAGAAGTATCCCGTGACAGTAGTGGGCACAGAGCGATAAGCCGATCTGCCCCTCCCGTGATGCAATGCCTGACGGCAGTTCCGCGGGAAGGGAACCGGAAGAATGGGAGGGTTTTTAGTGGGTGGGCACAGGCTAGCTGTGAATCCTACACGCTGCGGAGTGCGGGCTCCGAAGTGTATTTGGGAGATATTCCGCTACTCTTTCTTGGAATGTAAAAAAAGAGACGGACAGACAGAAACAGACACACAGACAGACAGGGACAGACAAAGACAAACACATACTGAGACTGACAGAGACAGCTAGCTGACGAGCTAGTGTCGAAAATCCTGCCGCCGTCAGGACTCGAACCTAGGACCTCCCGATCAGAGGCGCTGCAGTGACATCAGTTGATGCACTATGCTACCGCTCCCGGTTCTAGCACTGTGAGGTCTGTGTAATCGAGTAACTGGTTTCTTACATTCAGAACAATGATACGAGCGGCGAAATTGGCCCACGGGCATATACTTCGATTTTTCTTCAATGTTCAATAAAAATTAATCATTGTAACAATAGTAAGTTCATTTCTGAGGACACGAGCCCTGTTCACGTGGGCGCTCGCGAATTTTAACTAAAACTATTAGATATTGATGTAGATATATAGAAAAATCAAAGTACGATTTTAATGGTTTCGAACGTGTATAAAAAAGCTGTCAGCGCATGGGTTTTGGTGAGTACGGGAGAGCTCTGCACTCAACATTAATTGATTGGGGATGGAGTGTAATTGAAGTGAAAGAAATTATTTTTCTGCAATGAAATCATATGTTTATTTCACATCAACAAAATATTATTTGGTTCGTTATTTAGATAAACTGTATTAAGTACAATTTTATATGGGAAAATACCTGAATGTTCCTGAAAAATGTTGGAGACAATCTCTCTACTTTTAGTTCGTCTCATAATGTTTTATATAATTCCTTCTTTCTCCTCTGATGCATTTCTCTTTAGATTGTAACAACAGCAATGTTGTTTTTCAAGTATAGAGATTAATACCCACCTGAAATATGATTATTACAATTAGTATGATATTTTGTTGCAAATAGTGGAAATATTGTAATGTAAACATATATAAAATTGTTACTACCAAATACGATTTCATGAACAACAGAGGGCAGTCACATGGCTATTGCCATCTATATGCGGTCTTTAAGAAACGCAACAGCAGTGCACATTTAGTTTCTAAATACTTAAAGAAAATAACTTTATACAATTACTTGTAGATTTTAATAATGTTTAAAATTCATTAAATTCATTTTCTATCTTGACTTTGAAATCTTTTACAAGCATATGCATTTGCACAGAGCACTAACAAAGGTAATGAACCACATAAATCATCGCAATACATCTTGCACACCAGAAATGCGCTTACAAAAATATTACATAACTAGATTAGAAAGAATGTTATAAAACAGAACCTTCGGATTTCTTTTCTGTAAAACGTTTCTGTGAAATATT
This sequence comes from Teleogryllus occipitalis, assembly GCA_011170035.1. Lineage (NCBI taxonomy): Eukaryota > Metazoa > Arthropoda > Insecta > Orthoptera > Gryllidae > Teleogryllus > Teleogryllus occipitalis. Next base: position 32,660 of record BLKR01006646.1, on the reverse strand, counting down.
GAAAAACAGTAGTATGTTTGGGATAAAAATTGCATTCAACAAATTCTAAAAGCTGAAATATTTTTTCTTGTAAGCAAATCATTTACACTACTTATAACACTGTCTGGCGTTGATGTTTCACGATCTTTCACAGCTATATGCGTCTCAATAGGTCTCCTTGATGGATCTGAAACGAATCAAAAAATGCGAGAATTCAAAACGATAGAGCTCCACCAACTCCCTGCCAGCAGATGAGAACGCCAGAGCGACGAAGAGAATGAAAAGATGTCTTCTCTGAGAAATAGCACAGATAATCGCAGAACATAAACAACGTGAAAACATAAAAAAGAAATTTCTTCATTAATATTATTTGCATTTGAAAATAGCTCCATGAGAACATGATGGATAGTGAATTGCAATTATATTCATAATCGAATATTATGATTTTTTACAATCTCGTATATTCTTTAAGGTCATTATTTTAGATCCCTTCGTGTTTATAGACAGTCAACTCAACTTTAATATTGCATCATATGGACATATTAAAATTCAATGTAAACTCCTATTCCAAAATTTAAAAAACATTTTTCATTATTTCACAATATCACATACAACATTTCTTCATCAGGCCTATCTAAAATCGGATTATCTATTAGGTTTAAATCTACTATTATAATCCTTTAAAATATATAGTACATTAGTATTTACAATAACATTTATTTACTATGTGTAAGTATTTGAGGCTCACTCGCGTAGTATTTACAAAGTATATAATATTACATTAACACGTTTGACATTTTTTATAGATCTGTTGAGTTAATTCGTAACAACGTTCTACAGTCGAGTCTCGGTAGTTCAAGGTGGACCTGACAGGGACTGGCTCGAATTACGGAAAGCTCCAATTATCAAAAATGATTAATTTATTAAAATAGAAATATAAACACAACTTTAACATTTCAATGTAATTCTAATTTTACTGCTAATGGAACGAATTTCCTTTTCCTTTTCGTAGAATACATCAAGGAAGAACGATTGTATAAAGTAAATTTAAAAATCTTTCAAAGGTGACTTAAATTGCGCATTCTAGTACCGAACTAATCGAACTGAAATCTCCACAACTAAACTAATTGTTTGACCGGTTGGACGTAACAACAATACTACCGCACCCATCCAACAACAATGCTTCGAACTGGCCAAACAACAATAAAAAACAGATGTAAATTTTTCAAGTCTTGGTCATTTTTTTCGGGAATAAATTTATTTATTTTAATTATTTTTTCGTAAGTCTGATTTGACTCGAATTTATGGGAAACTCGAATTACAGAGACTCTACTGTATTTATATCTTCGAACTGATGTCGAACTTTGAGTGGAGTAATCCTACTTTAACCTGGTCAACCATCGTCATAGTCAGCCATTTCCTTTCATCCCGTCGGCCAAGGACTCGGTGCAGTGAGAACGCCGGGGTTGCCAAGGGACCCACGATGTGTCGAGTTGCTTAACCCCCGTGTCTTACTAATGCAAGTCGGCTAGTGGTGCCGGATATATAATTTAACACGTTTCCTGTCCCTATGGGAGCATTAAAATATCTCCACACGTCCAAACATTTCCGACTGCAAGAAAATTTCACTGTAATATTCTCAAAAATAAAAATATATTTTGTGCGCATCTTCGTGCATTGCTAAATACTATAACCGTCCTAGCAAGTCCACGCCAAAATCTGTGCAGTAACGGGGAGTTCAATGTAAATGTTTGTTTTAGAAATTGTGAACGTCTGTGACCCACATGTGGTTCACGGACGTAGCAAAACCATCGAGTGTTATGTCTTGTGAAGCACATATGGATCACACGACAGTGAACGTCTCAACGAAGATACTGGCTGGCTACCTTTCCCTGAAAAGTTGAATGATCAACACCAGGCGAATGTCGGAGTAGTTCCCTAACAAACACCGGTAGCGGTAGCTCAGTGCATCAACTGATGTCACCGGGAGGTCCTAGGTTCGAGTCCTGACGGCGGCAGGATTTTCGACACTAGCTTTTCAGCTAGGTCGAATTCAGCTGCTGTCTGGAGGAGAATTCTAGCGGCCGGCTGCTCTGATCGGTAGTTTTCCGTGGTTTCTCCGATCAACTCCAGGCGAATGCCGGAGCAGTACCCTACCAAACGGGCCACGGACCGCGCGCGATCTGTCCTTCCTCTTCCTTGTCCTATCCTCTCCCCTTACACACACACTTACACTAACATGCACTACACTACCACATATTCCGGGAGACCAGTCGAGAGCTTAGAGCTTGTCCCGGCTGGGGCGGTGCCCCGCTGGTGGGAGAGTCCTGGCTAGGGGGAAACCCCACTAGCCGACGGTAGGTCGGCGCCGGATCTCGCCATCCAGCGGGGGAAGATCACCGCCATCTCCCGAGAAAAAACATGCACTACTCTAACGGGACTAATGACCATAGCAATTGACGCGCCCGGCAACATGAATCAATCAATGAATCAAACGTAACAAACGGTCACGAACCGGGCGCGATCTTTCCTTCCTCTTCATTGTCCTAACCTCTCCCCTTACACACACACTTACACTATCATGCACTTCACTACCACATATTCCGGGAGACCGGTCGGGAGCTTAGAGCTTGTCCCGGCTGGGGCGGTGCCCCGTTGGTGGGAGATACGTGATCGGGGAAAACCCTGTTAGCCGACGGTAGGTCGGCGCCGCATCTCTTGTAGGAGTCTCGCGCGATAAAAAAACCTAGTCGCCTCGTCTAAGAGTGACTTCGCGCGTTAAAAATACACGCCACACTTACGAAACTAATGACCTTAGCAGTTATCTTGCCAGGAATCACTTATCAAGCAGACAATCCACTAATTCCCGCCAGCACTAATTTACACGCTCGCGTCGATGTGTGTCCCAGCGGTAGTTGCCCGTGGGGGCTGGTCCCCCTTGAGAGGAGCCAGGGGGGAAGATTCCGACAGTGGAATTGTTAGCACATTGGCGGCCAAAATTGATTCAAATTTGGCGCCGTACTTTGAAAACTATCATTATAACAATTCCTTGCCGCTATTTAACAGCAAAGAGCATGCAGTTTTAAACGTGCCGCGTCGGACTTCTAATATTTTTCTCCAAAATCGGCGCGCTTTCTTCCAGAGGGAAAGACGAAAACATCTTTTGCGGGAAACTCTTTGGAAGGAGAAAAACAGTTGAAGAGTTGAACTGTTTTCGCAGAAGCCCGGTAGACAGCGCCACGTACCGGAGACACTGTGAAGTATCAACATTTCAAAGTTCAAAGTCCTCCAAATGAAGGCGCGATAGAATAGCGTTATTTAAAAGGGTAGTGGCCGAAGACAGTTTCGCGGTTACTCCACTCGACTCACCTCGCGCGAGTTAAACACCGTTAAGATTCACGGATATATGCTACCGACTATTAATTTAATTATGTAGGGTTGGTACTGCGACATCAGCTGTGAGGTTTTGGCGCACTAAAGCATTCTCATTGCCGAGATTTCGAAGAAATACAACGACTTTATGATCATATTGTAGGATGTTATTGATGAAGAATCTTGCAGCCGTGTGTATACACAAAAGATCGCCTCGTCAGTAAAAAGGCGTGGTAACCCACATCTGGGCGGCATGGAAGAAATTATTTTTGACTAGTGGTAGCAGTGCATGTTTAGTGCGCGTAAGTGGCAATAACAAGCTGAAATGTTATGTCGCATGAATTATAATAGAAAACAATCTTCTGTTCGTCTAAGGAAACATTGACAACAAGGTAAAATTGATAAGTTTCTTCCATCATCAATATTTATCACGCTAAGGTAAACTAATAGTTTGCGAATAATTGTTTTTCAGCGCTTTCCCTAGTGGAAAGCTAGGAAGTGGGTAGTCACATACAATACATGTACATTATTTTACAACACTTTGCCAGATGACATTAAACGATTAAATTCAATAGAAAAGTTTAAATCCCAAGTGAAATCGTTTCTGCTGCATAACTGTTTCTATACAATTAGAGACTATACTAAGCATCACAAGAAAAGTAACATTAATTTTAACAATGATACATAATGCATTAATTACCATTTGGACTGTATAAATGTGTATAAACAACCTGTAAACACTATTGTAGCACAGCTTCCGGGTCAATGACCCCCATCTCGATCAGGTTTTTCGTCCAGTTTCCCTGATCCATTGAGCAAATGCTGAGATGGCCCCTTGTTTTGCTTCTGGACATAAATGTAACTTCATTTTCTGTGCACGTCTTCTAGAATTCAGTGGGAAATATTATTATTCAAATTATCGTTTCCATGTTGTCGCGGCAGGAAGTAATAAGAGTCAAAATTTATTGCTTATTTATCCTTGAAAATAGATTTTATTACATGGGAGTTTTTTGTTTGTTTTTTTCTCCCTTTCAAAATTCAAAATTTATTGCTTATTTATCCTTGAAAATAGATTTTATTACATGGGAGTTTTTTTTGTTTTGTTTTTTTCTCCCTTTCAAAATTCAAAATTTAAGTAGTATATGACTTCGTGTAGGGATCACAGAATTTCGAAAATGTGCACACAATTCACTTTTCCCCATAGCACGTCATACGCAGTTTTTAACTGTTTTTTGACGTAAAATAAATAAATAAATAAAAATAAACGCTTTGTGAGCAACCCATCCATCATTCTATTTCTCTTCCGAACAGTTCTACTGAAGCTATTTTGCAGCGTTAACTGCAATCTTTCAAAATTTGGCGCTGTTTCTAGTGCATCGTTATGTTTTACGAATATAACTTGCACATGGATAAGTTAATAAGAATCTGCACTCATAATTAATTACAACAGTTACATTTGCAACATTTTTTCAACATGGACAACATGCGTTTCAATGTCCTTGCGCCATTATGGCACTAGCTTTCGAATACCCTCAGAATAGATATTTTCGTCACGAGTCCTCTAAACGAGTCCTCTAAAGGACGCAGCCGGAAGGTTAACTGCGAGGCGGAGCGATAGCGAAGCCGAGTAGTTAACCTTCCAGCTAAATCCTTAAAGACTAATAGAGGACGAGTTACATACAATGATTTTTGTTTTTTTTTTGTTATTTTAGTTTATCGCTTATTAAAAATAAACTTTTATCACTTTCGCGAGTTCAGAATTGTCATTACTCTTGATTTTCTGTAGCAAGGGTTGGTGGTACTGGATGCTTTGTTTCTGATCAGACAGTTAAATGTTTTTTCTACTAATGCAAGCAGATTTGGAAAAATGTCTGGGAAGTTTTCATAGCAACGGCCGCTAAAATGATCGAGAGTCCATTAAAAATATTTTAGTGGCCGTTGCTATGGACGCGCTCTTAAAGCATTACTTAGATGGTTGGTTGCTAAGGGGCTAAGTGCGTGTTTACTAACGTAAATAACAAAAAATAGTCTATTATGCAACCAGTTTATAATGTCAAGGTTTAATGCATAAGTACTTGTTTTGACAAGAGTGTCGACAATAGCGAGTTTTTAAATTTGTATGAATGTAATAAAGCAACATTATAAATGATTTGCTTACTTTTTTTTGTATAACAGCATTATAAATGTATAGAGAATCAAAGTTAATTTTTGGCAACAAGTTTATTGCGACGTCTCGAATATTGCACGGCTGTGCGAAAAAAAATGGTCGGCTGTTCGGTGTCCCGCTACCCCCCCCCCCCGATTGTCTAGCTGCGATTGGCTGAATGTGTGATGAATCAATTATTCGTGCCATAAACGGCAAATACTTCATCATGTGTGCCATAAAATGTTATTATGAATGATTCTTGTAATGTAAAAGCTGTTTTTTAACGTTGAAATTCAAAAAAATTGTTTTCTACTCCCATTGTATAATGCTAGCATTTGAAGGCTGTAACCGGTTGCATAATGATAATCATTACATACAGGTTTCATTATGATACAGGTAATTCAGTCAGTCACAGGGAAGTTTACAAACCAAGCATTGACACTTATTAATTCATTGGCAATCGATCTAATGAATGTTACATTCGATTGTGTACATTAAAATATCATTTGATATTATATTATGGTTGTCAGTTTAAATTTCTTTTATTATTAGTGTTTTTTCGTGGAATATTATTTAAAATAAATTGGATTGTAATTTCACTTTGATCCCATTTCTCAAGCGCAGTACTCCCCTGCAGGCGGGCTGGTAACCATTGCCATCTGCGGCAGCATGCGAGGGTTAGGTGCCCTTGGCTGAATCCTACATGTCAACTGCCACAAAACGAAAAGTTAACTTCTAAATGTCGTAGAAAAAGTACCGTATGAAACTCGATATAATGGGTATTAATACACTCGTGTGAAGTTTACGATACTCGCTCGTATCGTATTATCACACTCGTGTATTAATACCCTTCATTACTTCCTAGTTTCATAATGTACTATTTCCATTGTACAGCTACCCATGTAATGTAGGTACTGCTTCCTCAAGAATAAATCTAAGTCATATCTTCGACCTATTAAAGAACCGTTAAATGGACCAAGTAGATAATTCGACATGACCACATCGCAACAGTACCCAGAATGCTCGGAAACTTCTAAATACTTAATAATAATAATCTAAATAAAATCGTTGAAAAGGGTTTGACATGCAATATCGGTGGCGTCTTCTGTGATGAAAGAGTTGAGACTCGTATTTATTGTGAGTAATGGGTCAAGTCCGGGTAGCCTTTCAAATGATGGGTCAGGTTTACTGTTAGTCTCTGCGTATATACTATAGAGCGGGCTAAATCGAAAAGCATTCAATGCTAATCTATGACCAAAGAAATGTATCAAGTATAATGTTTTTAAGTGAGGTAGCTGACTAGTTTACTATAGATCCATAGTCCAATTTTGAATGTATTAACACATTGTGTGGGAGAATAATATCGGTACCCCAGGAAGTAGATGAAAGATTTGATGTTCATTCGTTTAAGACATTCTGTTTTCAAGTTTGTGATCTGGGTTTTACAGGTTAATTTAGTGTCAAAAAGCATTCCTAAAATGATTTCGTTACAACAAAGAGACGTCGAGATTTTATAGTGAAATAGCGTATATCATTTAAGTTTTTTTTATTCAAGAGAATGTACTGAGATTTTGAATGGGATATTTTAAATGGACTAATGAATCCTGTTTCATGAGTCCAATTAAGTTTTTTGAGGGTTGATTGTGTTATTTGTTGTATAGAGCGAATGTTATTACCACTAACTGTTAGAGTAACATCATCTGCATATATACTTTGAAGGGTCGAGGGACTTGCAAGTTATATAGTTTATTGCGATTAAAAACAATAATACACTGATGAGAGACCCTTGAAGGACGCCGTTTTATATTTATTACACAATGAGTTATGAAATTGAACACGAATAGTTCTAATATTTAAGAAATTCGCTGCACATACCAAGATACTATCAGTTATTCCCAATTGGAGTAATATAATAATAATTCTATCTCTCCAAACCATATCATAAGTCCTTATCATTTCAACGCTTATAGTGAGATGATATTCATGACAAAAATCATTATGTTATTACATCATTACAAAAGTCATTATGTGTATGACTTAGGTGCAGAGTTGGGCAGTATTTAAATACTTGTATTTGAAATACGTATTTTAAATACATTTTGTATTTGAAACACCGTATTTTTTAGTTTTTTGGACATGTATTTTAGAAATGTATTTAAATACATAAAATATGTTTTTAAAAATGAATTACTTAAAATAGCGATGAAGAAGATAACGAGAAAAGTATTGTTTGATTCTGCTGGTGAATTGACCTCCTTGAAACAAAAATAAAAGCTCCTTTCGACTGTTGAACTTGAATTCTCTTCATTTTTAAATGGTAAATCTTAATCATTAAACGTTGTGGACAATAGTTCGGCAATAAAAAAAGTTTATTCCTTATAACACTACTTTATGTCCATCAGCGCCAGTTCAACATCTGTTTTCCTTTGCGGGTTTTATGCATTCACCAACTAACGGTTTATTGACTGATGATTTATTGAAAAAACTAGTCGTTTTATAAGGAAATTCCTTTAATTTGAGTTGGACATATTTTTGATATTTTATATTTGGAAGTGTTTTTGTGAAAAGATATAAATGAAAGTATTTTATATTTGAAAGTTTTTAGTTATTGTTCAGACATTTATGACTGTCAATTAGTAATTTATTGTAATTACCAATGACAATATATTTTGCAATAAAAATATATAATACAAAATTACTGAATTTACTGTATTTTATGTATTTTAAATACATATAAATTTAGCGATTAAAACCTAATGTATTTTCAATATGTATTTAAATACTTATTTTCAAAGTATTAAAGTATTAAGTATTAAATACTAAAGTATTTAAATACTATTTTGACCAACCCCGCTTAGGTGACTTGTAGACTTTTTCTTCAATATTTAATTAGTATAAGACTTAGTGCAGGGATCACAGAATTTTGAAAATGTGCACACAATTCACTTTCCCCCATAGCACGTCATACGCAGTTTTAACTGTTTTTGACGTTAAATAAATAAATAAATAAATAAATAAATAAATAGTAGATTTTTTTGTTAGTAACTTATTTTTATTACTTACAAAATTTTAATGCCAGATTATCTTCAGAAGCTTTCGCAACTAAATATGTTGCAAGGATACCGGAACATATATCACCATGAGATGGATCTGAAACAATACAGGAAACTGCGTGCATTTCATAAGAAGAGTCAGATTTGAAGGTGAATTCTAGCGGCCGGCTGCTGTGATAGGAAGTTGTACGTTGTTTCTCTCTTCAAAACGGGTAAATGCCGGAGCAGAACCCTACCAAAAGGGCCACGGACCGCGCACGATCTTTCCTTCCAATTCCTTGTATCCTCATCCCTTACTTACACATTTACACTTACGTGCACTTTACTGCCACACATGTCGGGAGCTTAGAGTTTGTCCCGGCAGGGGCCCTATGGTGGGAGAAACCTAGTACGGGAAAACTCCTCAAAACCTACAGGTAAGTCCAAACAGGTTCTCGCCATTCAGCACGGGAATAATAATAATAATAATAATAATAATAATAATAATAATAATAATAATAATAAATTTCATTGGTTCCTCCATCGACCCTCTAGGTACAAGTCAAGTTGGCTGACTTGCACCATCCTGATAGCCCTTATTCCAGAATTACCTTCTAGTAGGTAGTTCTACCAGGACCTCCTTCTCTCATTAGTTGGTCGACTGTCTCGTCAAAGGGGCTGGATACCAAAACCTTGAGACAACTACGACTGAACAAGGCTCCCCGCGTGAAGGGTGAGAGTGGAGTTGGGTGTGAGAGGTTATAGCTTTCATTGATGTTCACATCACACCACTTTGCCCCCCATGGTCAACAGCGATTCTCAGAGCCTGAGCGGCTTCAGTTGTCCTGGCAGTAGGAATAAAATGCGCCCATTAGGTATGGAGACACGTGCTAGAAAGAGAGCCTCAGAAAAAATGCCGCTACCCGAGGAGCGTCGGGGCGCCCCTGGAGCCATCGCTGGGGGTGACAGTTTGCGAGCCGATGGTGACCAGGAGTTGAGCAGGCGGGCCCTGGTCGGAATACCCGAAATGCGCCAGCCTGAAAGGAGCGAACCCATTTCGAATGCCTCCCCTGCTGAAGGTGCTGCACAGGTGCTACAACCAGCGCCCACCCAAGCAAGGCTGCCAACACAGCGCAGAAAATGGCCAACGGCTGTTAATGAAGAAATAATGCGCATCTATTACCGGATCACAAAAATTGACACAGATGTGACTGGATACAGGCAGAAATTACTTAGAGAACTTCAACAGAGTTTCCCTGAATATTCTGTAACTGAACAAAGAGTGTCTGATCAGTATCTAATGATTTTACGTAGTAAACTGATTCCTGAGACACGGCTCCAGACCATTAAAATGGAAGTTGGTCGTGAGCTAGAACTGGATGAGGTTGAGAACTTACAACCCAGTGAATCGGATCACCTGGAGTCCCACAAAAATCTCCCTACAACAGATGATATAACTACAGTTGAAGATGAAAGACTGGTAGAATCACTGAAGATGGGAATGAGAGAAGCTATGTTCCAATTTGAAGGGACCAACCCAACTATGAAACCAGTGTTACCTAAGATCAATACATCGAGACGAATGGCACGTATTATAGATATCATGAATTGCGAGGTACTACCAGAGGAAATTAAATGGCGCACAACTTGCAATATCTCCACCTTGTTATATATTGTGCTGCAGTTGTAGTAATAAAATCCCTGGGAATAGACTGTGAAAAACTGTCAGGAAAAAAGCAAACAGGCCGGACGATGCCACCTTGGGAGAGGCGTCTCGTCAGGAACATCGAAATACTGAGAGGTGATATTGCCCGTATGATGAGTTATACCAATGGTATTCGATCACCAAAACTTGTGAAGCTGGCAGATCGTATTATGAATAGAAGTAAAACGCATACTCGAAGAGATGAACCTAATACGACAGTACAACAGTGCATTGACATGCTGAAACAGAGACTATGAGTATTAACAATTCGAATGCCCAGATATAGAACCAGCAGAAATAGGATGGAAGATAGCATTTTGCTTGAAAAATCTGAAAAGAATTTTTAAAGAAACCTGGGAAGAAAGGAAGAAGGCAATTACAAAGGATTATACCCAACACGAGAGCAGGTGAATGATTTTTGGAGTAAGCAACTTTCCGATCATCGGAATGTGATGTGAGAGCGAGCTGGATTGAAGAAGAGAAGAAACGCTGTGAACATCTTACCAAGATGCATTACCAAGAATTTACAACTGAAGAAGTCAGTGAAGTAATCAAGAACCTATTGAATTGGAAAGCTCCAGGACCAGATAAAATTGATAATTTTTGGTGTAAAATATTATGGTGCACTCACCAAAGGCTGGCTGAAATGGTTAATGGTGGCATACAACAACCAGATGAGATGCCAGAATTTCTTACCCAGGGAATTACATATCTGATATCCAAAGACCCACAAAAACAAGAAGATCCAACAAAATACCGCTCTATTTCTTGCTTGCCAACGATGTATAAAAGCATTACATCGTGCCTTTCACAACGGATATACATCCACTGTAGAGAACACTATATTATTGCAGTCCAACAGAAAGGCTGTAGCAAAGGCTCCATAGGTTGCAAAGAACAATTAATCATAGATTCAGTAGTGTGTGGTCAAGCATATGCAAAACATCAACTTGTTCACGGCGTATATTGATTACAAAAAAGCCTTTGATTCTGTACCAAAATGTTGTTTAGTTGTTTTAATGTTGTTTTGTTGTTGTTTTGTTGTTGTCCTGTTGTTTTAAAATATAACGATATAAATGTAAACGATCCGGCAACAGTGGCTAGTCTCTTTAACCAATACTTTTCGAGAATTGCTGCCGATCTCACTAAGGGTCTTCAGGCACAAAATTCAAAAACAGATAGTTCACCCAAAATTTTAGACACAATGTTCGTTTCCGAAACTTCTTCCTATGAAATTCTCAAAATAATCGGTAAACTAAAAAATAAATATTCGTCCGGTTTAGATGAATTCCCAGATTCTTTGTTAAAGACTTGTGCGTTTGCCATTATACACCCGTCAACTCACATATTTAATGCATCTTTATGCACTGGAACGTTTACAGATATTTTCAAAACAGCTAAAATTAAGCCGCTTTTCAAAAAAGGCAACAAAAATGAAATTCAAAATTATCGGCCCATTTCTCATCTATCAGTTTTTTTCAAAAATATTAGAGAGACTTTGTTACGTACGAATGGAAACCTTTCTCACTAAACACGACGCGCTTTCAGATTGCCAACATGGATTTAGAAAATCAAAATCAACGGAAACAGCTATATTTTCTTTTCTTAAAGATGTCGCCTCATCATTAGATCAAAACGAGGCACCTATTGGATTATTTTTAGATCTCTCAAAAGCTTTGGACATCATTGATCATGACATTTTACTTTCAAAATTACCTTCATATGGAATCCGTGGTATTGCTCTAGATTGCTTATGTTCGTACCTTAAACAACGATCTCAGAAAGTTGAAATACCTTACTGGAATGATGGAACATTACGTACGCACCTTACCGACTCTTTGCCCGTTGCATGTGGAGTTCCTCAAGGATCGATTTTAGGCCCTATTCTGTTCCTACTTTACGTAAACGATATGCCCTCGACGATTCGAAACGGAAGAACGGTTCTCTTTGCGGATGATACGAACATCCTTTGCAATAAAGAAACCGTAAATAGTACAATATCAGATGTTTCAAATTAGTTCCGAAATAACAAATTAATAGTAAACGAAAAGAAAACGGTTCTAATGCAGTTTTCCATTTCAAATAAACAATTCTGTGTTCCATTGAAAATGAACAGTGTACCATTGACTGATGTTAAGGCAACAAAATTTTTAGGTCTCTCAATTCGGTCAAACCTTAAATGGAACGTCCATTTAAATGAATTGAACACAAAATTAAGTTCATTATGCTACGCGTTCAGAATTCTTGCAAATTCAGTCAGCCTTCATACTGCTCGTTGTGTATACTTCGTGAATGTTCATTCCCGCCTGAGATATGGCATAATATTCTGGGGAAATACATCTTATAGCTCCCAGACTTTTAGATTACAAAAACGAATTGTACGAATAATAACCAAATCCCACCCACGTGATTCATGTAAGCCTCTTCATTAATCTAGGAATTCTACCATTACCGTGTCTTTTTATTTACGAATCAGTGGTTTTTGTAAAAAATGGCTTGCTTAAGGGCGGGAATATATTTTCAGAAAATGCCGAAGTCTATTACTATAACACTCGACGTAGAAATCATATTCATCAGGTGGCAGTATCAACAGCTCATTACAAAAAAATCACATACAATACATGTACATTATTTTACAACACTTTGCCAGATGACATTAAACGATTAAATTCAATAGAAAAGTTTAAATCCCAAGTGAAATCGTTTCTGCTGCATAACTGTTTCTATACAATTAGACACTATACTGAATTCACAAGAAAAGTAACATTAATTTTAACAATGATACATAATGCATTAATTACCATTTGGACTGTATAAATGTGTATAAACAACCTGTAACAACTATTGTAGCACAGCTTCCGGGTCAATGACCCCCATCTCGATCAGGTTTTTCGTCCAGGTTCCCTGATCCATTGAGCAAATGCTGAGATGGCCCCTTGTTTTGCTTCTGGACATAAATGTAACTTCATTTTCTGTGCACATCTTCTAGAATTCAGTGGGAAATACAATTATTCAAATTATCGTTTCCATGTTGTCGCGGCAGGAAGTAATAAGAGCCAAAATTTATTGCTTATTTATCCTTGAAAATATATTTTATTACATGGAAGTTTTTTGTTTGTTTTTTTCTCCCTTTGAGAATTCAAAATTCAAAATTTATTGCTTATTTATCCTTGAAAATAGATTTTATTACATGGGAGTTTTTTTGTTTTTTTTCTCCCATTCAAAATTCAAAATTTAAGTAGTATATGACTTAGTGTAGGGATCACAGAATTTTGAAAATGTGCACACAATTCACTTTTCCCCATAGCACGTCATACGCAGTTTTTAACTGTTTTTTTGACGTAAAATAAATAAATAAATAAATAAATAAATAAATAAATAAATAAATAAAGAAATAAATAAATAAATAAATAAATAAATAAATAAATAAATAAATAAATAAATAAATAAATAAATAAATAAATAAATAAATAAATAAATAAATAAATAAATAAATAAATAAATAAATAAATAAATAAATAAATAAATAAATAAAGAAATAAATACCACATACCTGGCTGATAGAAATACTTGAGATCTATGAGGTTGATACAAAAGTTGTCTCCTTTTTGGAACTTGTTATGTCGAACTGGCAAACAAAAATGATCTTAAGTACTCCTGTTGACAACATCCAAACAGATACTATCAATGTGCGAAGAGGTATTTTTCAGAGAGACTCACTAAGTCCCCTCTGGTTTGTCATCTGTATGAATCCGCTATCTAATTTCTTGAATTCCACTACATGTGGATTAGGAATTAAATTGGGAGCAAGAATGATGTATCGCATAAATCACCTTTTATGTATGGATGTTTTGAAGATATATGTTTCGACAAAATCTCAACTTGAACAACTATCGAGTATTGTGGAATCATTTTCAAAAAGTATTAAAATGAAGTTTGGCCTGTAAAAATGTGGAACATTGAATATTGTAAAAGGAAAGCTCCAAGAGGGAGCCTTTGAACTTGAAAATAAACAATTGATACAAACGATGTCTGCTGAGGAAGCGTACCGATACCTGGGAGTGAGACAGGCAAAGCACATTGACCAAGGTAAAAAGAAAGATGAACTTGCAGAGGAATTCATCCGAAGAACCAAGCTATTAACACCTATGCTGTCCCAGTCTTAAACTACTCATTTGGCATTATTAAGTGGAGCAAAACTGACATTGAGAACTTACAACGGAAAATAAGAGTGTTAATGACGAAAGCACGCATGCACCATCTAAAATCTGCAGTCGAACGTATAACACTTCCGAGAAATACGGGTTGAAGAGGACTCACAGACATTGGAAATCAACTTTGTCGACAAGCGAAGAGCATGAGAATGTATTTTAACTCTGCGGCCAATACATCAAAACTGCATAAAGCAATTTGTGAAGCAGATGTGTATACTCCGATAGAGCTGTCGAGACAGGATGTTGCGGACTTCTCAAGCAATGACGGCCAAAAGAGAGATTTTGGATGGCCAAAGCTCTTCATGGAACACATCCACACGAGATGAGCCAAGAACATGTCGATATGAAAGAGTCGAACTACTGGCTTATATCAGGACAGATCATTCCAGAAACTGAAGGGTTTATGTTGACTATACAGGATCAAGTTATTCCAACGCGTAACTATTTGAAGCGAATTGTTAGAGATGGAAATGTGCAGAAGGAGTTATGTTGTTATGGTTGTCCAACAGTGGAATCAATTCATCATGTTACCTCGGGTTGTACACTTTTGGTGGGCACCGAGTATAAACAGCGATGATTCGGTGGCCAAAATTTTACATCAAGCGTTGGCTCAGAAATGTCATCTTCTGACTGAAGATAAGGAATCGTACTTTAAGTACCAACCTATGAGTGTTCTCGAGAACGAAAAGAGGCGCTTGTATTGGGATAGAACTACCTTAACAGACCAGACAATGATTCACAACAGACCGGATTTGGTTGTGATTAACAAGTGTGAGAAAGATGTCACGCTTATTGATGTTTCTGTCCCAAATACTGGCAACATTCAAAGCAAATACACTGAAAAAATCAGTAAACATGCAAATCTTGTTGAACCTGTTGAGAAACAGTGGAATACGAAAGTCAACATTATCTCGATAATTATTTCAAGCACCGGAATCATCCCTAGGAGACTGATTTGGGGCATTAAGCAACAGGCTTTGAATGAAGACCTGTACCAACCCATGCTGAAGACAGTTATTACAACAACAAGGATAGTGCGGAAATTCATGGGAAACACTGTATTATAAATTCTTTTTAAAAAACAGATGTATTGTACTTTGATTTTGTATATCTGTGCAATTCATTCAAATGTGCCAATAAGGTGAGAAAATAATAATAATAATAATAATAATAATAATAATAAAGATACTAATAATAATGATACTAATAATAATGATACTAATAATAATAATAATAATAATAATAATAATAATAATAATAATAATAATAATAATAATAATAATAATAATAATAATAATAATAATAATAATAATTTCTATATAAGTCTTTATTAATGGCAAAGCTCAGACTACAGGGCCTGATCTTCCGCTTAACCACTGAATCTACATAATACAAAGGAGTAACAATTAACGAGGGGAGGCAAGTTCTATATTTAGCTCTGGGAGTGAAAAACTAGGAACTACCCCGACATACGCCTTATATTAAGAGATTGAGTAATCCGAAAAAAAATCAGAACGAAGAGAAGGGGAAAGGGAAGAAAGGAGAAAATAAGCAAAAGATAAACATTATTGAAAATTAAGTGCGAAGGAGTACGAATTAGATTTTTAATTTCTTTGGTCTGAGCTATGTTTCCAGACTTGCCTCATCCTCTTGCCAGCTGCCATTTATTCCCGCCTAAAGTACATTTGTTTTCAAATTTGTTTTTAAATGTCCAGTGTTTGCGATATAACTCATTTGATGAAAAACATTATACACATCATAACGCAAAAATCATTTCGTAGGAAGAGCATTAGAAGATTAAGGTAGTCTGCCATTTCACTCAGTAACAAAAAAGCCATTGTTGCGTTTTGGCTGTGTGAAATGAAATGCAACATTCATGGAGTAGCCAGATCAATACCAGATCTTCCCATCCACGAAGGAAACTCGAAAATGATTTTTGAGTTATGGGTTCTTGTATTTAATAAGCGATATATCAGTCAGAATTCGCGTATCCAAACGACAAAACCTGTTACTTGCAATGTAGTTTGTTTTAAAAACAATGGAATGAACAAACGACGGCAGAGAATCTTTCATTACATTAACGTCAAGGTATTATTATAATTTAGTGCTTACTCTACACACGCTTTATAAGAGTTTGTGTTCTGTCAGACATATAAGGCCTACATTCTATCTATTAAAAAATAACTCGCAAAATTTGTTCATCAGAATTCTTTTTGGTAGAAAATGGTGTGGTGTTTACAATATTGGCATCATTATAGAAACAAATATTGGGAGTTGCCGGCCCGGTGGCCGAGATCGCTAAGGCAGTAGTGTCGTAGTGATCTCGGGCCGAAGGGTCGCGGGTTCGAATCCCGCCTCGGGCATGGATGTTTGTGTGTGTCTGTGTTATCCATAAGTGTTCTTCCTACAGTTTCCCCTACAGTTGAATCTACAGTAATAGTGGTCGCTAATGACCTTAGATGTTGATGCGACCTTAAATGAAAAAAAAAAAAAAAAAAAAAAAAAAAAAAAAAAAAAAAAAAATATTGGGAGTTGTCTTGTCGACAAACAACGCCGAAAATTTTCTATAAACTTCTTTCAAACTAAAAACACTTAGTAATTTAAATATTAGGATTAGAAGAAATGATTTCTAATAGTTGATAGCGCTTTAATATATTTATTAATGTGATAAATATTAAAATTAATTCATGGACAGCTATTAACTACAACATCAGTAGCCCATTCACAGCCCCTACATCAATACCTTTCGAACTATAAAGTTTAGAAGAAAATTATATGTTCAAATATTTACAATGTGGATAAAACATCAGATTGTACTTTTTCTGACTTCTTATAGCGAAACTGATTTCGTAAATAAATATTACCCACTTTCAGAAGCGTGCTTGTAATGCAGTTCAGTGTTTTTTCGGTGCTGGTATTTGGAAGTGAGATTAAAGTGTAAATTCTTTTCCTTTTTAAAACGATAGTGATGTTAAACACTTACACACTTTATTAGATTAGCAATTTTCAAACCTCTCAGGTCAAAACATACTCTGAATATATTTGTATTGGGCAAATATTATTTTAGAAGAGATATTTTGTATCAGAAGATAATAATCTGTGAACATTTTAAAGAAGAAAACAAATCTTGATTTCATAAATGAAAATCCTTGCCTAATCTGGTATCTTTCCAAAAATGGGCCTAATAACACTAATACTTAAAATAAACATATATTTTAACTAAATAATACTTACTACGTGAAATTTTTTCGTAGACAGTATTTTCGTGTTCTTTCCAGAACGACAGGGATGACCTTGCAATGTCATCAATAGCACGATAGAATATACATAGTTCTTTTAACTTTACACTTCCGTATCTATTCCCCTGAAATAAAAAAGATTTCATTATCAAAAAATCTTCATTATTGTAGTTGTAGGCAAACGCCAAAAAAATTGAACTTCTGAAATTTTCGAAAAATCAAGGATTTTAATGAAAATGATACGTGCACCATTCTTTTAAAGTCCATTTTTACCTCCTCGTATTTACGTATTTATTTATACGTACGTCCTTATGCGTAGTAATATACATAGTATAGAGAATGATATGTGATGCTGCGCAAAAAGACGGCAGGATTGAAAGCACAAAAATTCATTACCGGGACGTGATAACGAAAAAATGGAAAAAAACGGTTGCTACATTAAGAAAAAAGTCCTCTAACACGCGGAGTAGCCAAAATCCGTTTTGTGGATCCTTGATGCCGAAAACCCAATTGAAAGCAAAAAGTGAGTGTGTCCGTCCGTCCGTCCGTCCGTCCGTCCGTCCGTCCGTCCGTCCGTCCGTCCGTCCGTCCGTGTGTGCGTCCGTCCGTGTGTGCGTCCGTCCGTGTGTGCGTCCGTCCGTGTGTGCGTCCGTCCGTGCGCCCGTCCGTCCGTCCGTGTGTCCGTCCGCCCGTGTGTCTGTCCGCCCGTGTGTCTGTCCGTCCGTCCGTCCGTCCGTCCGTCCGCCCGTGCATCCGTCCGTCCGTCCGTGCGTCCGCCCGTCCGTCCGTCCGTGTGTCCGTACGCCCGTGTGTCCGTACGCCCGTGTGTCCGTACGCCCGTGTGTCCGTACGCCCGTGTGTCCGTCCGTCCGTGTGTCCGTTCGTCCGTGTGTCCGTCCGTCCGTGTGTCCGTCCGTCCGGGTGTCCGTCCGTCCGGGTGTCCGTCCGTCCGGGTGTCCGTCCGTCCGGGTGTCTGTCCGTCCGTCTGTCCGTCCGTCCGTCCGTCCGTCCGTCCGTGCGTCCGTCCGTGCGTCCGTCCATCCGTGCGTCCGTCCGTCCATCCGTGCGTCCGTCCGTCCGTCCGTGCGTCCGTCCGTCCGCCCGTGCGTCCGTCCATCCGAGCGTCCGTCCGTCCGTGCGTCCGTCCATCCGTCCGTCCGTCCGCCCGTGCGTCGGTCCGTCCGTCCGTCCGTCCGTGCGTCCGTCCGTGTGTGTGTCCGTCCGTGCGTCCGTCCGACTGTCCGTGCGTCCGTCCGACTGTCCGTGCGTCCGTCCGACTGTCCGTGCGACTGTTCGTGCGTCAGTCCGACTGTCCGTGCGTCCGTCCGACTGTCCGTGCGTTTAACACTTCATGGGGGGCAGCGAACAAATAATTGCACAAAAGCAAATTACCTTCCCGCGACCCAATGCATGTTTTTTGTATGCTGCCATTAGTGAAGGGCGGATTTTAAAGAAATGTCATCAAATTTTCGTTTTTACATTAAGACAATGCCGTCTAGTATAGAAAGTAATTTTATATAATGACAAACGAAAATGACCCATTTTATTCCTTTTTTGCATTGTTCATCTATTTCAACTATTAAGTCATTTTTTTACTTTTTTCCGTCATGATTAATGAATTTTTCGCTGAATTTATCTATTTTCATATTTTAATGGTAATTGCTTCACATTATATTTACGAGATGTAACAAATGTACTTCATACAATTCCTGAGTAGCCTATTCAATTTCTTCGTTCAGAAATTGTAATGCCAGCCGTTGAATGTTCTCTAAGGTTGTGACGCCCGTTTGAGCCTTCGTCGGTTCACACGAATTCGGGATAACTAACAAAAGAAATTTCCAGGTAAAGAGCAGTCCAAACCAAAAGTTTGCAGGCCGAGGGCACTTGAACGAATACAAGAAGCCTCGCTTATATCAGCAACGTATGCAGCTTAAGTTATTCATCCGAACTGGGTTTGATTATTTTTGGCAACGATTTAGGTCATCAAAATCCGCCCCCTAGTCATTAATCATGCCTCATTACTAATCATGATTTATGACACATTACAGTCGACACTGTCGCTAGTGAAACGTTTACAGTTCAGCTGTTTTCGTCATAAGATGCTTTCGCAAACCCCGCACTAAAATTTGCTCTCTTTCGAAGTCAGTGTTCATACATTTCACCGATCGCTTGTGTTTGAATGAATGAATGCCTTATTTTACGTGGCGAGACTCAGGCCATGAGGCCTGCTCTTCTGTCTGACCACGCAAATTTCGCTACGCTTCTTTTACCAACCATGGGAGAAATAAGGTATTACTTGGACGACGAAACAGGCAATTTGAATTTAGCTCAGAGGCTTCATTTAGGCTTGTGGGTCTTTTACATGCAGTAAATCTACTAACAGGGGACAGCCGGCTTTACTTCACCTCCGAAGGAAGGCGTACGAAAGATTTTTTTCGCCCATAAAAATCCATGGCTTCGATCGGGTTTGAACTCACGAACTTGGGTATAAGAGTCTGATACGCTAACCGGTACACCATCGACGCGGCATGTTTTACATTGCAATATAACCTTCAGGATATGCCACGTCCAGTACGCAATGTAGCCGTGACACGGAGCTTACACTTTCACAGTGGCGCCAACATCTAAAAACTATATTGCATGCTGTTAATATATTCCGTTCAACACATGTATGTTTTGTAATGATATTATATCAAAACATCACCGAATACAAAAAGATTTAACGTGACATTTTTTTCAACTTACAATACTCAATTTTTTATCCAATATACAATTATACACGTTCTGCAACTCTTCAGATGAAAATTTAACTCCATATTCCGTAATGTAGTTCTCATGAAAGACTTCAAGAAGTTCATCTGAAATTCAAATAAATACCATTTTATTACATACTGTAATGACTAAAAGGTAATTAGTAATCAATGAGAGTTCAAACAGGTCAAATATTCATCCCTTGGGGGTCGATGAAATTTTGTTGGGGATCAAATATGATCAAAAGGTTGAAAAGGGGTCAACAGCCGAACACGAACCGGCTGTATATCTATATAGCAAAGTAATATAACATTTATTACTAAAATATTTGATATGAAATTGATTATTAATTATTTTCTAATGTAAAACAGCTACACATAAACAATTGTTCCTCTTCTTTCGTATTCTTCGATCATTCTTGGATGTTATTTATTAGATTCAAGAAATTATAATCCGTGGCTCTCCGTCCGTCTGGTGTCTGTGAAAACACTAGCGCTTAAACGATACGTACTCTCTTTCGCAAATTGGAGAAACACCTGTCCATCTAGCTCTAGTTGAAGTTTTGGAGTTTTTAAAAATATTCTTTAAAATTTGCGACTACTTTACATGAAGACCCTCGGATATTTTCAAAATTTTCTGAAAAACGTCTCAATTTGTTTTTTAGTTTCTTGTACGAATAGAGTATAATACACTTATAAATGTGGCATTGGTTCGATTTTCACGGTTAACTTTCAAGATTCGGAAATTGCAAAAGCTTCTATTATTTTCGACTTCTTCCTACAACTATAAAATTGAAGACGGAGATTTTTACTTTAAAAAAATGTTGCCCATAAATATTTCTTTCATTAAGATCAACTAGATTTTTTTAAATTTTAGTAGTTTTTGTGCAATAGTGCGTGCAATATTTGGAATTTTAAAAATTACAGGATACTAGATTTTCTTAAAAACGGCTCAATTCTTTTTAAAGTTTTGCTATAGGTTGTACCAATGTACCTTATACGATGACATAAAACTAACGTAGCGTTATTTTCTGTTTACTTATAAATTACCAAAATGTATTTTTTGACTTGTCTCCCACGTAATTAATATTCACATTAGTGGCAATTTGTTTCATTATTCTATTTATGAGTAGATGAACTTATTTAAAGTCTGATAATGTAGTTCGAAAATCAACAATTTTCTGGTAAAATGAGCTCAAAATTCCGAATTTTCAGAAATAATCGAACGTGACTTTCTCAAAAATGACTCCAAATTTTTGCTTCAAATTCTTGCAATGGCTAGTGATCGTTTCACTCTTTAATATGCTGTAAAGTATTTTTTCGTGTAAACTATATTTTTTTCCAAAATTGTACAAATGTAATTTATTTTAAATATCTCTCACGCTGTTAATATGCACATTTTCACCCATTTGCATACATTATTGAATTTCTGATTTAAAGTTCTTCAAATTATTTCAAATGAAGTTTTTCGAAAACTCAGAAGATTCCTGTGAACAAGAGATTCAAATTTCGCATTTACACTAACACTTAACGCCATTTTCTTCAAACGGCTCTAAATGTTTTAATGAAAATTGTTATTGAGGACGAGGTTTTAGCCTTCTGTAATATTCTTAAAATATAATTTAGGTTCTACTATTAGGAAACCGAAAAGTTTTGAATATTTCAAAACATTTCTTTGAACCGCAATAGATGGACGCAGGCAACGAGGGACAAGACTGTACAGTACCAGTCCACACCAAGGAAATTAGAAAACTTTACTACGAGAAAGTCTGTGGCATTCTGCTGTACCACTAGTTTTAATCTATCATGAGCGTAAAAAGACAAATTCAATCATATGCACATTGTCATATGTTCAATAAACATTTTCTTGAGAAATTTTGATTTTCGCGACTCGCATTTAACGTATATTGTAACGTTCCGAGCACGTGATAGAAGAGAGAGGGCTGCGCGACCTTGGTTGGTGGACTGTTAACTTAAAAAAAAACGTTAAACATTACTCGCAAAACAAAATACTCAAAAAAATGCTTATCTAACATATGACAATATGCGTTTAATTGGATTCGTCTTTTTACGCTCATCATGACTGACTAAACTAGAAGTGCAACAGAATGGCACAGACTTTCTCGTAATTTTTCTAATTTCCTAGGTGAGGCCTGGCTTTAAGGTGTTCTGTGAACAGCTGCTATCTTTCGTCGCCCAAAGTACATTTTTGACAACTTCTCAACTTTTTGCTTTCCTAGTAGTACAACCGAATTATTACTTCAAGAATATTAAAGATGAATAAAAATTGAATATAAAGAATGAATAAAAACTCGTCCAAAATAGAAGTTTTTATTAAGAAATTCGTAGCCGTTTTTTTTTACAAAATGGCGATTAAGCTTTACTGTAAATGCGAAATTTGAAGCTCTTCTTCTCGGAAATCTATTGAGTTTTCGAAAAGCTTCATTTGAAGTCCTTTTAAACACATATTCTCATAAATCTAATAATTCATACAAATTGATGGAAATGCCGCTACTAAAGACCGGATTCCCGTTTTATTGCATCTTTTGTTTGCAAACTTCAAATTGGATAAAACCTTGACAGAAGTTTGAAACATGAAACGGACGTTATTTTAGTACATGTTTTATTTTGCACGAAATTGCACGTTTGGGGGGTTACTTCACGAAATTGCACGTTTCGGGTTATGCTACCTGAAAATTGCACGTTTTGGGTTTTTTATCGGACAAATTTGCAAGATTCATTGTTTTCTTGCAAAAAATATTGTTCTTATATTATCAACTTTTTTATTTTACCTCTTTTAAAGGTTTCATTTAATGAAAAAAATATGACTTAACGAGACAGTTCAGGTTGTCTTTCAAATCCGAGCGCGGTTTCACATGAATCAATATTACATTTTGTTTCTCGATAAACTGAGCGTCTTTTACCTTTCATGATACCTATTGTCTAATTGAAATTTTTGAGGAATTGCAGTTTCAAGTGAGGATACACGGTGTTCGCACGAACTCCGTTCGCAGCTCTTGGTTGCGGTCGCTCAACCAACGCAATATTCAGGGTCTATCTTCCCAATCAGATCATGTAGGCGTTTTGTCGGTATTCGCTGAACTAAGCAACACGAGACTGCATGCGCGACTCACATTTGACCTTACGACTTGGCGCGAAGCATAGTGACAAGCAGCACTGCGTGTCAAATTCATCGAAATTCTCGGAACGGATGTTACCCTGCAGATACGAGGGAGAGAATGAACGCAGTTTTCGACCTCTCTTAGTTGCGTGCACACGCACAACACAGTGAGGCTACACACATAGACAGTGAACATGCCGAAGGTAAAGAGTAGTTCAAGAACTAAAATTAAATCATGGATACAAAATTACCCAGATCTGAAAACCGACGGAAAAATAGTGTTTTGTATTCCTTGTGACAAGAGTATCGGAGCGGACAGGAAATCACAAATAGATGCCCACGTCAGTACAAGTAAGTTAAATTATCTTTCTTTAACATGTTATACATTGATGGAAACGAGATTTCTCTCTGCCAACCTTAAGACTTCTTTAATTTTATAGGCAGTCATAAGAAGGCCATTGAGATTAACAAAAGTAAACCTCGTATGGTGCAATCGTTGCTGACAGAGAAACGCGGAGACTCCATAAACAAGTTTAACCAAGATTTATGCCACGCATTGGTTGGTTCAAATATTCCTTTTTTCAAGTTACAATCAACTCGGTTTAAGGACTTTTTGGAAAAATATACTGACCATAAAATCCCAAACGAGAGTACGCTTAGGAAAAATTATCTTCCTTTTTGTTTTGAATCAACAATATCTAAAATTAGAAATAAAGTATATCAGATAATTTTGTTTATGTTGAAGTCGATGAGACTACCGAAGCCAGGGGAAAATATATTTGTAGTTTAATTATTGGTATCCTGCATGCATAAATCAACCCAAAACCTTATTTAATTTCATGTAAAGAGCTTGCAAAAACAAATTTTGCAACTGTCTCCCGCTTTGTGAATGACAGTTTAAGTGCTTTGTTTGCTGAAAATAGCTTCCAAGATAAGATTTTCGTTTTTGTGACGGATGGAGCACCTTACATGCTTAAAAATGGAAATGCTTTAAAAGTTTTTTTATCCAAACATGGTACACGTTACGTGCATTGCACACGGACTCAACCGAGTAGCCGAAAATATTCGAGAAATATTTTCTAATGTCAACAAACTCGTTAGCAACGGAAAAAGATATTTTTAAAAGCTCCTCACTGTGTGACATTGTACCGAAATACAATGGACTTTGGTGATTTTACTGCACGTTTTAGAGAGGCTTACTGCACGAAAATCCGGTCTTTAGCCATTACTAACGGGATGCGAGGTATTTCAAAAAAATTACATTAGTGTACTTTTTTAAAAAACAAATGAATACATCAAAATTAATACTTCACGTCATATTAAATAGCGCCCATAGCAGTATCTATTACAAAAAATTGAAGTAAAAATTTGGAGCCATTTTTTAAAAAATGGCGTTTGAGCGTTTCTGAAAATGCGTAATTTTGTGCTCGTTTCTACAGAAAATGCTGAGTTTTCGAAAAATTTTATTTGACTTTATTTAAAGCACATGTGCTTATAAATATAATAATATGAAGAAATTGCATTTAAAGTAAATTTTACAGACGTGAGAGACAGGTCAAAAAAATTCCTTTTTGAAATTTTTGAAAAAACAAAAGAATACAGGAAAATGGCGTTTATGTTACGGCATAGGGTTTGCTTGGCACTAACCTCACCGAAAGTTTAAAGAAAAAATTTGGAGCCGTTTTTGAAAAAATATTGTTGTTAGTTTTTAAAATTGCAAATATTGCACGCACTATTGCACGAAAACTACTAAAATTTCTAAAGAATGTACATGACCTAATTGAAACAACTATTTATGCACAAAAATATTTCATTTGAAGGAAAAATCCATGTCTTCATTACTCCAGCTTCAGTCAGAAATCCAACGTTTTCATTATTTTATTTAAAAAGCAAGTGGGTGACACATTTTTCATAATTACCATCGTGTTTCCCGACATTTTCTCTATAGAAGTATATTTTTTCTATTTACTATTGCAACATTCGATTTGGCAACAATGCACGAGATTCTTCCATAAGAATAACATTATACATAAGCGCCCATTGAGCTTCCACGACGTGAAAATGAGTATAGTTCAAAATTGGTCTTTTTTTTTTTTTAAGAAATTAGTGCAAACGGCATGGACCGGGATGGCTCGGGCAAATGCCGAGGCAGCGCCTCATTGTGAAGGGTCGCGGATTCGAGCACCGTTGTTGGCAAGGTTGTTTGTCGCGGGAGGCATTGTGTGTCTGCGGAGCGCCGACCGAGAAGTCCGTGTGTGTCAAGTGTAAAGGTTAACACGTGTCCCCTTGAGGAACATAGTGGGCACCCGGCACGGATAGTCGACATCGATATCCCTTCTAGCTGGAAAAAGACTCAGGAATAAAAAAAGAAAGGCAGAAGGCAGGGAACTTCACGTTCAGGGGGCCTACCCACGGAGTCTCTCGCTGGCGCTACCAAGAAGGGTCAGTGCCCGTGTCACAAGACCGTCGCCCGCGCCGCCAACCGTTAGAAATTTGGTCAGCACGTTAGACCGCTAGACCGTTAGCCGTTAGATTGATTTTGATTGATTTTTTCGTGTTTCCGGGCGCGTCAACTGCTTTGGTCATTAGTCTCGTTCGTGTAGTGCATGTTTTTTTTCTCGGGAGATGGCGGTGATCTTCCCCCGCTAGATGGTGAGATCCGGCGCCGACCTACCGTCGGCTAGTGGGGATTCCCCCTAACCAGGACTCTCCCACCAGTGGGGCACCGCCCCAGTCAGGACAAGCTCTAAGCTCCCGACAGGTCTCCCGGAATATGTGGTAGTGTAGTGCATGTTAGTGTAAGTGTGTGTGTGTGTGTGTGTAAGGGGAGAGGATGAAACAAGGAAGAGGAAGGAAATATCGCGCGACGTCCGTGGCCCGTTTGATAGGGTACTGCTCCGGCATTCGCCTTGTGTTGATCGGAGAAACCACGGAAAACTGCCGATTAGAGCAGCCGGCCGCTAGAATTCTCTTCCAGACAGCGACTGAATACAACCTAGCTGAAAAGCTAGTGTCGAACATCCTGCCGCCGTCAGGACTCGGAACCTAGGGCCTCCCGGTCAGAGGCGCTGCAGTGTCATCAGTTGATGCACTGAGCTACCGCTCCCGGTTTAACCGTTAGACCGTGAGCCGTTAGCCGTTAGACCGTTAGTCCGCCTGTCTGCCAAAAAAAAATTGGTGCCATTTTCAAGAAAATTTTGAAAATATTGAGGTTTAATTTAAGGAACCTCCAAAGATCAAAGTATACATTTCCAATTCGCAAGTCCTAGAGTTTCTCCAGATCTTTCGGGGATATCAATTTTCAAGACCACCGCTTGAACGATTAATCCTCTAGTGACGACCTCAGAACGACGGACAAACAGACGTTTGCTTTCAACGCATTTTTCGGATCCACAAAACGAGTGCTGTGTTTTCATAGAAGTTTAGAAAAAATAATTTAAAACTAATAGAAAATGAGATTTTTTTTCTTTTCCGATACTGGAATATGATCATACTTTCGCTTTACTTTGCAAGTTTGTAGTAAGACGAAAAAGTAAAAAGGCACTCATTTGTAATTTTCAGTAAGTGTTGTTAAAGCGATTGTTATACCATATTCATAAGTGGTGGAAAGGATTAACACTTTTTTTAAGAAATGGATTTGCACTAGAAGTGCATCAATAATGTATATTTTAAAAAAATATTTTAATGATTATTTAGGCAGCACTAGATAAATGTTAATATTGTGTATAGAGTATTTATTTATTTATTTATTGTACGTCAAAAACAGTTATCACTGTGTGTGACGCGCTGTGGAGAAAAGTGAATTCTGTTCATGTTTTCAAAATTCTGAGATGCCTACCCTAAGCCATATGCTACTTGAATTTTAAATGCAGAAAGACAATAAGCGTTTTTTGCAGGGATTGTTAACAAAATATTCTCTCCAATGTAATAAAATATATTTTCAAGGGTAAATCAGCAAATATTTGGGCTCTTATTCATCATCATCTCCTTCAAAGAATAATCCCTGCAACATCATGGAGAACGATTATTTGAATAACTATATTTCACACTGAATTCTATAAGACGTGCACAGATAATGAAGTTACATTTATATACATAGTTATAAATAGGGAACGGATTTCCATATAATTACATGTTTTTACAGGAATTAGATACCTGCATTCAATTATATTTTTTAGACTTTACAAGACATTCTGAATGAATTAGAACAATTTTTATTTTACATATTTTCACATATTTTAATATTTTTACATATTTGACCTCTTGTTATGTATTTCATTAAATTTTTATACACATCGAAACGGAACATTCCAGATGGTTTGCAATATAGTTACGGAATCATCTTTCTTACAAATCAAATGTCATGCTGCTGCGCTAACATGACCACTGTATCTTCGCCACTAATTGTCAAACTTATCCCCCCCTCACTGCTTACTGCGTTCTCGGAACAAGGATGAGCGGATTTTTATGAACAACAGTAACTTCAACCACGTGCTTGCTAATGTTTCAAGCAGCAAATTCGTTACTCTTTCGAAAACTAACGAATATTTTTTCAGAAAATTGTCTTGCCATGTTGTTCGATTTGAAGGGAGGGGTATTTACCCTTTAACCCCCTCCCCCGGGATCCATCACTCCCTGTACGTTACTACTAATCTCTTGTACATCGGCTCTTCGTAATATATACTATGAACGTATTTTATATTTCGAATAAAATTCTTATACGTGGTGAAGTCTAGTGTACAATTACACTTGTTGAGATAGAACCTACTTTTAGCCACTCCGAAATCTCGATAATCGGCGACGTTGTATGGTCGGAAAATGCTTGTAGAGAACAATTTTAAACAGTATAATGAATTTTTATTTTACATATCTTTTTATTTTTCTAATATATTTTGGAAAAAATAAGTACATATGTATGTACATATTTTGCATTTTTTATTACAATAAATTCCCTTCCATAGTTATAAATAATTAATTAGCAGCAAATCTTACCAGGCGTCGCCGTCAGGTTTTGAGAACATTCTGCAGCAATCAGTTCGGTCTGATGAACATACCTCGAGAGCTGAAAAGAAAAACAAAGTCGTAAATTATTGCTGTATGTGAAGGCTTTATGTTAATAGTAATAGAAGTCCATTAGGACATTATTATTCCAAATTACTAACTGAAACATCGCACCTATAAGTCTTTAAATTTCTTAAGGATATTGATTCATTGATTTGACTTACGGAGAACGTCAATTGCCATTGTTATTGGCGCCCGTATCAACGAAATTTAAAAAAGAAACTAGTAGATGGGTAATAAATTAATAAAATAAGTTTGAAATCTCAAAACCTGCTATTGAGTCAAGTTACAAATAAGAGACACTGTGATAAAACAAGTAGAAAAATAATACTGTCCTTGCCTCTCAGATGATCGTCTCCTGTATAAATTCAGTAGTATACAGGTACATACTTTTTGCGACCCTCACACGCAACCAATCTTTATAAATGTGTTCTCTAAAGAAAAACAATTTCACGGAGACGTCACTAATTGCACTTTGACTTTAAAAATATGAAGGATTTGTTTTAAAAAACGCATCTAAATATTCATACCAAATGCAACCCGCAACACTTTGTCCATTTTTAATTCATATCGCTAAATAACTCCTAAACGAAGCGATTTAGGGCCTTGAAATCTAAAATTTTTAAACTCTCGAAGATACATTCTTCACACCATAATCTACAGGACGAAATCTTGAACATTCTATTACATTTTTGCTGATTCGAGGCTTCTCGATTCCACCCCACCTGTTCAGAGCCTGTAGAATTTGCAACTGTATGAGAAATTAAACTAATTACTTGATATTTTACGCGATTGCATTACAGAGGTGAACCTCTCTGCTGGGTAATAACATTAAATAAGAAGAGTTTGTGTTGACACGGGTGTATGGTTTTACTATCAAATACAAGGAGACACATAGAACAAGTGACGGAGGATAAGAGGATCTTGAAAACAAAAATATATATTACAGGCTTAATATGTAAATGGGAAAATAGGGAAGGGGTGGGGTTAACATGCGAGAGATCTCGCACGGGGACCCTAGTGTTACATTTTCTGCTTTCCCAGAGCAAAGAAAAGAGGATCGAAGCGCAGACGTAGTGCCGACCACCTCCCAAAAAGAGTTGCCCTGACGATGTCTTCGTCGGCTGCCAACATTCTGCAGAGCAGGAGCAAGTGTTCTACAGAGAGGTCCGTTTCATTGATTGATTTTTTCGTGTTTCCGGGCGCGTCAACTGCTTTCGTCATTCCCGTTAGTGTAGTGCATGTTTTTCTCTCGGAAGATGGCGGTGATCTTCCCCCGCTGAATGGCGAGATCCGGCGCCGACCTACCGTAGTTTAGCGGGGTTTCCCCATAACCAGGACTCTCCCACCAGAGGGGCACCGCCCCAGCCGGGACAAGCTCTAAGCTCCCGACCGGTCTCCCGGGATATGTGGAAGTGTAGTGCATGTTAGTGTAAGTGTGTGTAAGGGGGAGAGGAAGGAAAGATCGCGCGCGGACCGTAGCCCGTTTGTGAGGGTACTTCTCCGGCATTCGCTTGGTGTTGATCGGAGGAACCACGGAAAACTACCGATCAGAGCAGCCGGCCGCTTGAATTCTCCTCCAGACAGCGATTGAATTCGACCTCGCTTAAAAGCCAGTGTCGAAAATCCTCCCGCCGTCAGGACTCGAACCTAGGTCCTCCCAGTCAGAGGCGCTGCAGGGACATCAGTTGATGTACTGAGCTACCGCTCCCGGCAGGTGCGTTTCACGTGTCGTGAATGGGGGCAAGTTCTCTTCGCAAGAAGAAACCATGTGACAAGTGGCAATGACCATGCGAAGACGAGATAAGGTTACGTTGACTGAAGATGACATTCCCCCTACTATGTTGCCCTTGTTAAATTCTTAAAATGTATGACCCATTATCTCATAAACTACTGGAGATATCAAATTGAAAATTTTACTGTACATAATCTGCACTATTGTTGTTGTACTGATCTATATTGAAAAGCATTGCCTGGCAGGAAACTGAAATATAACTTTTTTCTCGGTCCTCCTTTTTTGTCAAAAATTTAAGGACAAATTTATTTATAAAATTGAAACAAATAATGCAATTTTTCAAATGTAGACCCACAGTTTTAGGTTGTATATTTGAGTAATCTGACCAAGAATCAAGAAAATGGGTTTAATCGTTTATGAGAAAACGGGAATTTATAACAAAAAATTATGTTTTGATAAAAAAAACCTCCTAAAGTTTTTACTAGCAACTAGTGAGAGTCCGTCAAAATTGCACGGTGAGATCTGAGATAAATGTAAAATACTGTGTCCAGACTAATGTTCACAATATGTTGCATTGTTTGGATCTTCAGGGTATAACGAAGATATTCTGTGATGTGGAGTTCCCAACATTTTGAACACGTATTGCCCATGACAAGGTGGCAAGGCAATATGACCCCCCTATTGCAATAATACACAAAATGTCACAAAAGAAAGAGCAATATTATACTGACGGATATTATTTCTAAAGTTTTTTGATTTGTCATCATCTCCTATAAGCAACTGTTTGATTTCTTGTGGCATATTGCTCGAAGGTAAACTTCTTTCCCATTTAAGCAACACAGAATAAACTCGTTTGCAGAATTTCTCTTGCATGGGAAGTACAAAACAGAACAAAACTGACATTTCATAGACAACGACCCAACAGAAAACGGAATGACCTCACTATCACGACACCTATGCTGACTTTCTCTTTCCCTGCGTCCATGTACGTTTGCGTCTTTTGGGGCGCGTGGGAAACGATGCGGAATTCGACATAACCTGTGAACAACGTTACTACTTCAGTACAACCGAACAAAACCCACTGTCCGAATGTTCTCTACAAAATACACCACAAAAGCAAATACATGCAAACTGTCATCGCCACAATGCAATTAATACACTGAAACAAAACCTTGACGAATTGTAAACAAATCTCAACAATCAAAACAAAACATCAAGCAGCGCCACCATGAACCAGCGTGGGCTCATATCTATCCACTCACGGTGGAAAGAACACATAAATGTTATTTCCACCATGTATCCACTCATATACATCGATTTTGAAACAGCCGCCCTTTGGAAGAAATAATTGACTATTGATAAGCGTACTATTAAAGAATGATTAAATTAATTAATTTACACCGTAAATGTTGCTGAATCAACACGAACAATATCTGATAACACATCTAGGGATCACATTCTTTCATTTAAAGGAAAAAATACTACAATCGGTTCAGTAGAAGCTCTAAACGAAGCCATGGCAGGATACCTTATTTTTTAAATACATAGATTACCCATTATATTTGTTGTATTTTTTTACTTAAAAACAACCTGCTTCATATTGTGAATTCCGCTCATTATTATTGATATATAGAATCTGTTTTCTCCTCTTTTTCTAGCTTTTTGGTAATTTTTTCAGTTAAGATATCTGCTTTGGACGAGAGGAAAGGTTTGACTGAATTAATTATTGAGTTAAGATTTTCATTACTAAACGTATTTTCCGCATTACACAAATTGTTTGTGTGTGGTAAGGACTCGTCCTTGCGATTGAATCTATTTACTTTGTTCACAAGCTTTTTAAAAACATCTTTCGGTTTTGTCATGTTATTTAAACTAGTTGACATTTCTTTCTTACTCCAGGGTATCCCACTGCTAAGAGGATCCTACTATAAAATTCACTACAGGATTAAGAAAAATCTATCAATTTCCTAGACCTCAATATCAGCATATCTGAAAACAAACATGCATTCAATATTTTCAGAAAACCGACGTACACAGACGCTGTCATCCACAACTCTTCACAACACCCTATTCAACACAAACACGCCGCCTTCCACTACATGTTACACAGATTACCAAGCCTGCCCCTCTCTAAATCTCATTTTCTGCAAGAACTGAACACTATTCAACACATTGCTATGGCAAACGGTTACAACACAGCTCTTGTCAACAACATATTACGCCGCAAAATTCACAAACGGAAACTGAAAATGTATACTACACTCTCTAATGTAACACTAACATTAGACAACTACACTTGCTTACCA
>BLKR01006645.1:0-53265 GCA_011170035.1 Teleogryllus occipitalis | reverse complement strand
AGCGAGTGAGACAGAGAGCGAGTGAGACAGAGAGAGCGAGTGAGACAGAGAGAGCGAGTGAGACAGAGAGAGCGAGTGAGACAGAGAGAGCGAGTGAGACAGAGAGAGCGAGTGAGACAGAGAGAGCGAGTGAGACAGAGAGAGCGAGTGAGACAGAGAGAGCGAGTGAGACAGAGAGAGCGAGTGAGACAGATAGCGAGTGAG
Source organism: Teleogryllus occipitalis (assembly GCA_011170035.1). NCBI lineage: Eukaryota > Metazoa > Arthropoda > Insecta > Orthoptera > Gryllidae > Teleogryllus > Teleogryllus occipitalis. Next base: position 53,061 of record BLKR01006645.1, on the reverse strand, counting down.
ACAGATAGCGAGTGAGACAGATAGCGAGTGAGACAGATAGCGAGTGAGACAGATAGCGAGTGAGACAGATAGCGAGTGAGACAGAGTGAGTGAGACAGAGTGAGTGAGAGTGAGTGAGTGAGAGAGTGAGCGAGTACGGGTGAGAGAGAGTGAGAGAGAGAGTGAGGGTGAGAGTGAGGGTGAGAGAGAGTGAGAGAGAGAGAGAATGAGAGTGAGAGTGAAAGAGTGAGTGAGAGAGAGTGAGAGGATAGAACAAGGGAAAAAAGATCACACGCGGTCCGAGGTCCGTATCTTGGGGTACTCCTCGACAATCGCCTGGAATTGGTTGAAAAAAATCATGGAAAACTACCAATCAGAGCAGCCGATCGCTAGAACTCTCCTCTAATCAGCGACTGAATTCAACCTATCCATGTATATACTGTCGAAAATCCGCCACCAACGGGACTCGAACCCTTGAACCTCCCGGTCAGAGTCACTGCGGAGACTGGTATGGCAGGCTCAGAGCTAAAGTCAGTCGGTAAGAGACTTATGTTAACGCCAACCGCCATAAAGCACTTTTGTGCGCGCGGAGATCAGCATTATGCCCCACAGCGATTTGACTTTGGCGCGTCACTTCATTCGATACAGTGTGCAGTGTATATGTGCTAATTCAGACACTCGTTGCATGTGATAGAACAGCATGAGTTTATCTATCGTGCAACAATAATAACCAATGGTACTCCATTGTATTAAAAATAATGACAAATTGCATATTAATAGAAAATATTTATGATTTCCTGTCAAACATTTCCACATAAAATCTATAAGATGGGCAAAACTGCGCCCTATTTTTACTTTCTCGTATACTGACGTATATACGGAGTAATAGACTTAGTATAGAGAAAGTTATGTAATGCTGCGGAAAATCGATTTCGAGATTTCAACAGAAATACACGTTTTGAGGTCCCCTGATACCGAAAAAGTTTTGTTTTTTTTTAAACATCCTTCCGTCTGTGCATCCAGCGGAAAAAATTCATTGCCGGACTCTGGAGACGAAAAAGTGCATAAAACCAGTTTATTTATTTTACGTCAAAAAACAGTTAAAACTGCGTATGACGTGCTATGGGGAGAAGTGAATTGGTGCACATTTTCAAAATTCTGAGATCCCTACACTAAGTCATATCCTACTTGAATTATGAAGGAAAAAAAATTAAGTCGCTAAATTAAGAGAAAAAAAATCCTCTAACACGAGGTGTAGCCAGAATCCATGTTTTATGGGGTTCTTGATGCCGAAAAACTAACTGAAAGCCAAACGTACGTACGTCCGTCCGTCCGTGAACACTGCTAGCTCCTAAACTATACGTACATTCTTTTCCAAATTGAAGAAACCTCTATCGATTAGGCTCTAGTTGAAGCTTTGAAAGTTTGAAATAACATTTCTTTTAAAATTTGGGGGTACTTAACAGGAAGCCCTAGGAACATTTTCAAACTTTTCTCAAAAACGGTTCCAAATTTTTTCTTTAAATTTCCTTCAAGAATAGAGTAAAATACACTTATAAAGGTGGCATAGGTTCGATTTGCACGATTAACTCTGAATTTTTGGAAATTGAGAAAAAAATTATTTTTTTTCTGCGTCTTACTAAAACTGTAAAATTGAAGATAGAATATTTTCGTTCATATGAAATTTGTTGTGCATAAATAGTTCTTTCATTAAGGTCATGTAGAATTTTTTGAAAAATTTAGTAGTTTTCGTGTAATAGTGCGTGCCATATATGCAATTTTAAAAAATTACAAAAACAAGATATTCTAAAAACTGGCTCCAAATTTTTTCCTTCAATTTTTGGTAAGGTTAGTGCCAAACGAACCCTATACGATGACATAAACGCCATATAGCTCTATTCTTTTGCTTTTTGAAAAATCTCCAAAATGTAATTTTTTTACTTGGCTCTCAAGTCGGTAATACTTACATTAGAGGCGATTTCTTCACATTATTATATTTATCAGTACGTGCTTTAAATAAAGCCCAATAAAAGTTTCTCGAAAACTCAACAGTGTTCTGTAAAAATGAGCTGAAAATTCAGCATTTTCAGAAACGCTCAAACGCCATTTTCTCAAAAACGGTTCCAACTTTTTTCTTCACATTTTCCCAAAGGATAGTCCTAATTGCACTGTTTAATATGACGTAAAGTTCATTTTTTGTATTCTTTTTTTCTTCAAAAATTACACAATGTAATTTGTAAACTATAAAATTGTAAAACTGTAAAATTGATGGTAGAATATTTTCGTTCATATGAAATTTGTTGTGCATAAATAGTTCTTTCATTCAGGTCATGTAGAACTTTTTGGAAAATTTAGTATTTTTCGCGCAATATTTGCAATTTTCAAAAATTACAAAAACAAGATTTTCTCATAAACGGCTCCAAAATTTTTCTTTATATTTTTTGTACTGTTAGTGTCAAAAAACCCTGTTACGGTATCATAAAAGCCAGATTGCTCTATTCTTCTGTTTTTCAACAATTACAAAAATGTAATTTTTTTGATTTGTCTCTCACATCGGTAATACTTACTTTAGAGGTGATTTCTCAACAGTATTATATTTATGAGTACATGTGCTTTAAATAATGTCAAATAAAGTTTCTAAAATACACAATAGTTTTCTGTAAAAATGAACTCAAAATCCCGCATTTTCAGAAACGCTCAAACGCCATTTTCTCAAAAATGGCTCCATATTTGTTCTTCAAACTTTTGCAAGGGATAGTGGTAATGGCACTGTTTAATATGACGTAAAATTCAATTTGGTGTACTCTCTTACTTTTTAAAAATTACACAAATGTATTTTTTTAAATATCTCTCACGCTGTTAATACGCACATTTAATGGATTTGTATACATTATTGCATTTGTGAGTGGAAGTGCTTGAAATGACTTCAAGTTAAGTTTTTCGGAAACTCAATAGATTCTTGTGAAAAAGAGCTTCAAATTTCTCATTTACAGTAACGCTTAACGCCATTTTCTAAAAACCGGGTCCAAATTTTCCATTGAAAATTGCTATTTATGATGGGTTTATAGCATTCTTTAATATTCTTAAATTTATATTTGGGTTCTACTACTTGGAAACCGAAAAGTTGAGAAAATTTCAAAAAAACTGTAATTTGGACAGCGATAGATGGCAGCAGGCAAGGAGGAGGGTCAAGACTGTACAGTACCAGCCCACAAAAAGGAAATAGAAAACTTTACTAAGAGAAAGTCTGTGCCATTCTCTAGCATCTCTAGTTACTTTCTCGTATACTACATACTTACGCATTTAACTAGCGTTGCTGTAAGAGCATATAGTACTTTTTGGCATCATTTCTAACTTTTGCAGTTTTCGAACATTCGAAAAGTACAATGAAAATGATACCTTTATAATTTTTTAAGCATCCCTTGTTCTATCTGTGGATTTTTTTTTTAATTGCAGTGTTTTCGAGAAAACGTATTTTTGTAATTTGCGTAAACATCAAGCAGAAATTAAGAGATAACTACTCTTTTTTCAAAAACTGTATATGACTTTTTTAAAAGAGTTGATTTTATGAACAGATTTACTTAAAACAGAAATCTTTATCTTTTCAATGTTGTACTTTTGCAGTGTTAACTTTTTGCGATTTTCGAAAATACAGAGTTCGACGAAACTGGGGTAACGCAACTTTTTATATCGTCTTGCCTACATACGAGGAGAATCTTAAAAAGAAATGAAGCATATTTCAGGGAAAATGGAGCATTTTTTGAGACAAAAATTATAAAAAATGCCTTCATTTCAAGCAAAATCTACTCATGTTTTCCAAAAATTGTACATGATCTTTCAAGATCTCTTTAAACAACATATTTCATTTAAAAGAAAAAGGTCTCTACCTTCAATGTTGTAGAAAGAATCCGAAAAAAATTGAACTTTTACAATTTTCGAAAAATTGGGGATTTGACGAAAATGAGACATGTAGTCTTTTAAGAGTCTACATGTTTACATCTCTAAGTTTATCTTTTACCTTATTAAGAGTCTTTTACCATATTTGAGGACACCGTTAAATTAAAAAATTTGAAGCCTCTTTTGAAAAAAAAATTGAAAATATTCTGGCTTCATGTACCCCCAAAAATCAAAATATTCGTTTCAAACTTAAAGAGGGCTTCGAGTTCCTTTAAATAGAATGATGACTATCAATTTCGGAGAAAATAAGCTGAATTGTTTTGGCGCTAACGTTGACCACAGACAGACAGACAGGCGTTTTGCCGACAATGGATTTTCTGGTATTAAGGACCCCCAAAACATGAATTCTGACTATACAATGTGTTAGAGGAAGTAATACTAAATATCTGAACAACATGTATCTACTTTTCGTTACTAGGACCTGTAAAAAGTTTTTCAATCGAAAATTCAAATATACCAAATTCAAGTAAGAAAACTTAAGTCGAGTGGAAGACCCAAACGCAAAACATTCTGGAAGTCACAAATTCATGATAAAAATAGAATTGACAAGAAAACTCATGAACAAATCAACAAAATAGGGAAAAAATTCATATCGTAACACAATTAATGAATTGGTTGGAAAAAAGTAATTGCAATCGTAGGCTTCCGCGGCCAGTCATGTGAAAGCACTCAGCTGTCCGGGTGACGCAGCGTCGTGGGCAGTGGTGTCGACGTTTCGACCATCATATAGTGGTTTTCTTCAGGGCTGGGGTGCCCTAATTTACCGTACTTCAAAGACGCCGGAACGCTGGTCTCATCCGGAGAGATTCCACTCCAAAAAATATTCATGAACTTCCGAACTTACTTTATTTCTTGCAAAATATCAATTATTTTAGCAGTGTGAAGGCAGTTAAAAAACTTTCCTGCTCCATATACAAAATCGCCAAGGTATTTCGTTTTTCTTCTCCCATTGTACTCTTACTTTCTTATTCTTACTTACTGTCGTTTTACTTTCCGTGGTAGAGAGAACGTTATGTAATGCTGCGCGAAAAAACGGCGAATTTTCGGCAGAAAACTCAGGGCCCTGGCAGCGAAAAAGTGGATAAATCCAGATGCTAAATTTAGAAAAAATCCTCTAACACGTGGCGAACCCAGAATCCATGTTTTGTGGGTCCTTGATACCGAAAAGTCGATTTACGGCAAAATGTATGTCTGTCTGTACGTCTGTGAACAACGCTAGCGGTTAAACCATTCAGCATATATTCTCCAAAATTCATATTCCCCAATCGATCTGGCTGATGTAACGGCCCGTTGAATTCGAAACCGATATTTTAATTTTGTGGAGTACTTTACATAAAGCCCCTGGGACATTTTTAAAATATAAAAAAATGGTTCCATCGTTTTGATTACACTTCGTTATTGGATAGTGTGAAGGACGTTTAAAAGAATGGCGCAGGTTTCATGTTCATTAAAAACCCTGATTTTTCGAAAATTGAAAAAATTCAAATATTTTTCGGCTTCTTCCTACAACTACAATTACGAAGATACATTTTTTTCTTAATGAAATGTATTTATCAAAAATAGTTCTCAAAATAATGTCATCTTCAATTTTTCAAAACACGAGTATTTTTTGAGAAATTTTGGGTCAAACATTGGCAATTTTTATAATCGTTAAACCATTTTTCTTAAAAATGGCACATTTTCAAAATTAAATTTAGACTTTAGATAGCATAAAGGGTAAATGACGCTTAAAAGAATGGTGCAGGTCTCATGTTAGTTGAAAGGCCTAATTTTACGAAAATTAAAAAAAAATTCGGTCTTCCTACAACTATAATTGTGAAGATATAATTGTTTTTCTAAATGGAATGTGTTCATAAAAAACAGATCTTCGAATATGGCCAATTGATTTATTTGAAAATATGAGTTTTTTTGCGTGTAAATTGGCTACAAACAACTTCGCCCGCTCCGAATTTACTGCGCGTGAATGTAATTGCAGGGTTTTTGAGGCGGTTGGATGTTACGCAAGTTACAATGTTTATATTATTTCATATTTCTTTGTTCATTTCTTACACTGGGGCTTTTGTTACACTTTACAAATTAATCTTTTAGAAACTCTTTAAAACCTATTTGAAATACAATAAAAAAATTGCTAGCATTCAGGGAATATTAGCTTGGAATGCAACAATGGCATTCTGCGTCGTATTCAGGTGTTTTTGTGAAGTACGTCTCATTGTTTTGACATGATTTAGCTGTATGAAAAGGAGTTATAAATGTCGTATGTGTGTTGATATTTGCTTCAAAATATTTAGTTGCCGCACCAAATGATCTACCATTTGTAAAGAGTTTTACAAAAAATGAGGACTGATGTGTTAATTCGGAGAGAAATTGTGGCATAAATAGTATTGCATAACCATTACTAAAGGCGAGAAAGTACGTGCTGTTTTAGCCCCACTAGTTTACTTCTACAAAGCTGAAAATGATCTTTCTATGGGCGCATTCGATGAGGCGAGGGAGTTGATAGAAACATTCCAATATTCGAAAGATACAAAGCATTTCATTGATAGTTCAATATATTTTATATATGTCATCATTTATACACTAGAAATATTCATTTCAATTCTATTAGGGCCCTAGAAAGGCGACGTTGCTTGAAAACATCATTAACAAAGGGATTTAAAAAAAGGATCGAAATCCGCGATCTTACACGGACCGTTTATTGTTAAAGTCACCACTACGAAATCTGCGATCTTATTAAACAACTTTATCCCCCCCCCAGTACGAAAATTAAGTAAATTACCAAAGTTAAGTACGAAAATTAAATTAAGTAGACCCTCATTAACACGAATTCCAAGGAAGCGAAAAGAATCGGAATTCGTGTTATCCGAGTAATAAATGTCCGTATTACCGTAATCCCTTGCCGGGACCGAAGTTTTGTTCGTGTTACGGCGAAATTCATGTTAAACGACTTCGTGTTAACGTGGGTTTATTATATATTGTTTATCATAGGATGCGATTCAGCAAATAAATCCTGTTGAAAAGTAATCATTGTTTAAGATTCTTCATAATACAAAGATACACACAAGCAAAATGCTTGAAGTACATCCTACAAAATTAAAACTGATTTTAGAAAAGTAACAGAGTTTAACAAAGTACTTACATTGTGTGAGAAAATATACATAGTAGTATAACTCACCTTGAGATGCACAACGACTGTGTAGTCTAGCTGCGGCAGATCTGATGCCATCCAGATTCTCATTTGGTTTTGAAAGGAACGACCTGAGGCGGTCAATAAGCACATCATTGAGAGTATCATCAGACATCTTCAAGTATTGTTATATTGTTTCACAAACTGAAAATACAAAAAATATTTAGAAGATACTCGTTAAAAGTAGATTGTCAAAATTATTGTGTACATGTAATTATTCAATCAAAACTATTTACAATATTTTTAACTGAACTCCAAAGACAACGAATACTCGAAAAGAGCAAATCTGTCAAATTGAGACGATCATGACAGAACGCCCCCTGCGGTAGATGCCTCTCAACTGGGGAAACTTCCCGGGAGCTCTCTATTTAAATGCGGCCTTAGGAAGTGACATTTCTGCACACCAGATGGCAGGCTTGTACATTCGCAACTCATTCAAACAGAAACGAACAGACATCAAAATACTGCAATTTATTCAACTAAATTTGATAATCCGTTGTCATTAGGCTCACCAGCAATTGTCAACATTAATCATAAAATAGCGTTTTTAAAAAGATGTTTCTTAAAGAGTAGAAAGTCTTCAAATATGCGCTTTACATGCTTACTTCTTTCTATATAGTAATGAAACAAATTTTAATAATTAATTTCCTTATGAAACTGCAATCTTTCGCATTCATAGCGATTTAAGAAACATCCACTGAGGTATCCTTTCTACACTTTTCAATCATTGTTAAAACATTAAAAAAGAGGTAATATCCAACTGTGTCTATGTGTAGTCTTTATGATATTGGTGTCTCATGAAGACTTCATAAAATCTTTCAACTTGCTAATTTTGTAAAGAATACAACATTTGTTACAGTTTACATTACTGACTACACGTAAAATCGTTAGATGATATGACATTCTACAATCAAAACCAATAATTGATCTGCGTTCTTAAGGTGCAGAACAATAAAATTGCAACCCATTAAAAAAGAATTGCAACATGTATTTTTAAAAAAATATACACAAAACATGTAATATAAAATTACAGATATATGAAAGGTGCAGGTAGGAAAACAAAGACTATTATAGGGCAAGCATTGACCATCTTACATCGTCATAATTTTCGAACTTTATTCTAAACAAAACTTACCAAAATACCATTTGCGTGGTGTTGACGTTTAATTCGCGCTATAATTCTCACATTCAAAAGGGTCAAATATGTTCAATCCACATATTAATTTATGTTGTCCGAAAATGTGACATCAAATCGCAGTCTTTTCATGTGATTAATGAATACAATTTCCCAAACATTCTTGAATCCTTCTTCACTAACCTCGTCTTACACGACCTTGTCACACGTCACTTTTGAAACCAATCAGCTGATGAACGTATAGCCAACTGCAGCCGTGTACATTAAGTGCTAACATACACAGTTAATTATTTTTCTGTTCCAGAACTTATTTCTGGATCTCGTGAATAATATATATTGGTGCTTTTTCGATATTTGAAAATATTTTTATAATCCAGAAAATTTATCCACAAGATCGGGCAACACTATCCAAACATTTGCAACATACAAGGGTACCAACACAGTTTGTTTACTAAATATTGGCGCTTTCTTGTTTGTGAAGTTCGTGATCTGTGGATGCCCATAGACAAATAAGTGGGTGCTCTGAGGTAGATGGCTGTGAATTGCTGCCAATATTGCTGCTGAAGTCGTGAAAAATGAGCAAAGCGGGGATGGAGCGCTGATCGGAGCAGATGCCTGGAAGGATTGGAAGCGCGAATATTTTGGTTCTCTCTAACGCGCTAAAGAATTTTGCATTAACGAGAAACTAAGATTTGCAGTTTTGTGTAATTATGTGTTAAAAGTGCAGTATTGAAAAAAAAAATTGTCGTAGTAGACCAAATCTAATATGTTCTATAAAGTGATTACAAAACAATTATCTCTTGTTTTGAATACCAACATATCTGTCAAAATATGTAGGCTACTTTGTGGTAATGCAGTTACAAAAATTCCTCTCTTACAAGACAGACTTACTTGCTTCTTTGAAAAAGAAAATAGATACAGCCCTTATATAGTTCATGATAATGAAAAAGACATCCATCCTATTAAAAACTCCTTGAGCCAAAATTTGCCTTTAGAACAGATTATTAACAACACACCTGCAGTCAAACTGCCTTCATTCTTGCACAGTTTAAGTACACAAAAACACATTCTTTCCTCTAAGGACTTTGGATACATTCTATTGATGGTAGATGATATATTCAGCCAAAAACTACCTTGCATGGAAAAAGAAAGTGTCCTTAAATGTATTCATGAATGGCATAATCTGTGTCAGGGAAATACAATGTTTACAAAACTTTATCAAGAATTCATGCATTTAGTATCCATATGGCTTACAAAAAGGAATAATAGTCTGGAACTTTTAGTGTGTGTTATGTTTTATATTGGACTGTCAAAGAAACTCAAATTATCTCAAAATTTAATGAAAAAATGTTTAAATGAAATTGATAGATATGGAAATTTGCTGTCTCTGGATGAATTGTGCATAATATGTGTCTCATCATTTAAATGTAGTGTACCAATACGATCAGCTGATTTGTTACAGTGCATTTGTAACACAGTGGAGATGAATTTTGAAACAATAGTAACTGATCCAGCTTATATAGTAACTTTTGTGAAAGTTCTTAGGTTAGCAAAGTGTTATAGCTTCAACATTATGAATAAAATAGCAAGTGATAAATATTCTGAAAAAATTTTTGAAATGACCTTTACAGCTAAAGTCCATATTTTAGCCTTGTATGCTGATGCTTTATACGATAATAAAAAAATTATTCCTTCATTAATTCAGTCATGTATTCACGATGCCCATTTAGCTTCTATTTCAAGTTCACATCATTCATATCTTCGTATAAAGGATATTTCTAGATTTCTATGGGCAGTGAGTTACCTTGGCTACAGTCTTTCTCGTGAGGAACTTGCAGAAATGATTGATGAGTTGTTAAGATCTACTAAAGAAAAACATCATTTAAATATCCCTGAACATATATTAGGCAGCCTTCTTTCTTTGTGGTGTATGGGAGTAAGAGAAAGTGAATTATTCAAGGATGCAATTAATGAAGATTATATGAGAGTACTGAAAGGTACTGTAAAAACATTCTTGGTTATAGATGAGTTATTGCATTCTTGGTAATTACTTGTGTTAAGAAAACAATTCTTTTGATCCTTTAATATATTTTGTAACTGATTATTAGTGCTTTCAGAAACCAATTAATCATTTTCTTTACAGAAAAAAATCTCTTTCGAATTCAAACAAGACTTTCCCTTCTTCTAACTTGTATTAAAATTGAATTGCCAGCGCTTCTCTGTAATGAGCACAATGAATGGACAATGGAAAATATTATCCCTCAAGAAGCACAGAAAAAACATTTACAAAAGAGAACCTTCCTTAAGCAGATATTTACAGCAGTAACAAATTTGTCACATCATATGAAACTGAATGCAATTTGTGATTGCTATATACCAAATTTAAATATTATTGGTATTACTGTAACATCTCCTTCAGGGTAATTATCATTGGTAAAGCACAGTTATTCTAGTACATTTAAGAACATCAATTGGAATTACGATATTATAAATATTTATGCCCAGAAAAATATTACACATTGAAGTCCTGGACACAACAGTGTGTTTACATGAAACACACAAACCACATGGACTAATGAAGTTAAAGCTCCGCCTTCTGCAAAATATGGATCATCAAGTATTGGTAGTATGTAGGAAGTTCTGAAATAAGTAATTCACATGAAATTTGTTGTTTTTTTTGGAAATATTTTTTATTAAACTTGTGTTATGATATTTTTTAGATTCAAGATAATCAATTTGATGAAGCCCAAAACATTGATGATATATATGAGTTTCTAGAAGAGAAACTGGTGAAGATTTTAAGTGTAAGTAATTCACTCTTTATTTTTGCATTATTGTAAAAAAATATTTCCCCTTTAATTTTATTAGTAATTTTAAATGTATAGATGGGAGAGGAAATTGAAAACTACTTTTTCAAGTGAATTGTGAATGTAAGGCTTTACAAAAGTGTGAAATCGTGAAAATATAGTTGTAGTGACAATTGTATTTAAACGTTTCTCAGAATAAGTGATTCAAAACTTGTATGTACCTGTATATACTGATCCAACTGTAAAAAAAATCAAAATTATTGAACACTTGTGTACTAAAGTGTGACAGAGATTAATTAGTTGTTACTGTCATGTCAAATTTTAAGGAAGACAAGTTCTGTGCACTGTCCCTATTAAAAATAATGCAATAGAAGAACAATATCATATGAATTCAGTTAAAGTTACTTTAACTTTTTGTAAAATGCATGGTCAGTGCCAGAGCTAGACAATAATTTTGCTAGATGTTAAGAGGTGAAAATTTGAAGGCTTAAAAAGCTTTCAATGACAGCATTGTTTTGTGAATATTTCAGGCTTCTGGATTTGACATTTTTCATTTCATAAAGTCGTACCTAGTAATGCCTATAATTAACTACTTAAGGTAAAAAATCAATTGAAAATATTATGACAACTGGACCGTGGCTTATAAAATATTATGATAATTTTCTAGAGTTCTAATTTCTTTCTCAATTTTTCCAATCATTGGGCCCCTGGTGATCACTCGGTCTGTCCGTGCCTAGTGCCAGCACTGTGCATGATTGGAAAAGAAAGTAGTGAAAATGAAATATCAGATCTTGATTGGAAATGCACGCATTTGAAGTCTGTGTTTCTGAAAAATTATTGGATATTTTTCTTCAAACATCAATGCTAAATTTTAACACCATCTTAAAAATTGTGACTTCCCAGAAAAGAGAAACAACTATGTGAAGTTTCAGTTACATGCTAACAAATGTGTGTTCAGTTTCTATCACTTTAACAATTTTCAGTTAATTAATATAATTGTGTTATATTAAGAGAAGTTGATCTTACCTTTCATGTGAATGATCTCAAATTTTAAGGTAAGTGTTGTGTTGTTAAAATCTAGCCATCAATATGAATTTCTGTAAATATTGACATATCTTGACTATCACTAACTGAAGACAATATCTCCTAAACCTTGCTCACCATTTTTCCAAGTAGGAGGTATTATACCATTGATGTGACTCACCTTGGGTTCTAGAAATTTGAAAGGAATCTCTTTACTTTGGGATGAAGTAACTTTAAACCTCTTCTTTTATAAAATTGACCCAAAAGGTTTATTAAGATATTATTTCATGAAAATGGTTGAAATCAGTGATTCAAGAATTGTCAGCTTGTTGGAAGATCTCAATCAATTATTTTAAAATATTGGACACCCCTAGACCCCACAGACATTGTATGTATGCCCATATTAAATCTTTGATATTTTTCCATTTCAATAGATTCCCGGTAAAGCTTAACTGTAAATGAGGCTCCAGAAAAATCACTGAAATAAATATGCTTCCAATTTTTTCTTGAATCCTTTTAGACCAAAAAATATTGGGCATTAATTGTTCTCAATGTTTTGTTTTGTTAAACATTTTCTGTATAGTTGTGGATATAGGTATGTGTTGTATTGAAAACTGGCCGATCTTTTGGACATGGGGATTTTGTCTTGATTTATAGACATTTAGCCCCCAAAAAAAAAAAGAATTTCTAGTAAAGTAGGTTCCTTAACATATTATGAATTGGTTGGTGTGAAATGCCCAACATGGGAGTTATTCTCAAAAATATAACTATGCTCTCAACATGCGTGCGTGTGTACCATGTTACATATCATAGGTGGGTAAGTTTTTCTAATTTGTCTTCGAATTTTACTAATTCCAATGGCCCTTTTCCTCCCTCAAATAATTATGTACAAGTTGCCTACATCATAATTTAGTGATGTGATTTGGTTTATAAATCAATACAAAAAACATTGTAGAAAAAGTAATATTTTAATAATTACTATGTAATCAATAACAAATGTTGCATATGTTCAACATAAAATAAATTACAATAATACAAACAGTTAACTTAATGTAAAATGATACTAAATGTAAAGAGATCCATCAGCTGGTCCTAGATAATGTAACGCAATGAGTATCACATCAATGAGAGTCCAAACTCCCAAGCCGCCAAAGCTAAAAAGCTTTCCAATTCCCTCTTGCCAATGTCCCAGATAAAACCTGCAAAAAAATAGTTTCATTTTCTTTATATCACATTTTAATTACTAATTATTTATTTATTTTTTCTTTCTTCGGTGTTTTCACAATGTCTCATTTGAATTAACCAGCTCTGCAATTTTAAAAATAAGTAAGATGTGCATTTCAAGTTCAAAACATTGACTGATCAATCATTCTTTTACAGATACAGAAGAGAGAGTAATGTAATGGTAATCATTTGAAAATATGCAATTACAGGAGGTAAGCAAACTTGAATGTACGGGTTTTACGTAATATCTAGACCTCGGTATTTAAGGCACAAAAAAATGATGATTTAGGCACTTAAAATAGGTAACAAAATTATGACATTAAGCATGAAAAGTGATGTTTAAGGCACTTCGGTTTAATAACTTTGTAACAAATTTAGACATTTAAAAACAGAACAAATGAAAAGTTATGTTTCTGGCATTTAAAATTGATATAAAAAAAAAAATACAAGACTTTTCTGAAAAATTAAAAGTATCTATTTAATCCTTTTTTAACATTTAAGAGTGTGACTACAAGCACATTATTTTATTAACTGTCATTTCATTAATTCTTTCACACTTTTAATTTTCAACCTCTTAACAGCGCACCTGCAGTGAGAAAGGGTACCATTGCCTAACAAGTGCATGCTGGTTGGAGATGACCATGAAACATACTCTTTATATTGACTTGCAGAGCTCCTTACGTTCAGTGTGTTGAGCAAGAGATGCGGTGCATAGTTGATTGTGAATTTGATCAGGAAACATTCGTGTTTCAGGAAATTCCGAGAAGTATTTGAGCTTCATTAACAAATTAAAATATGATAATTCTTCAAAATTACTTGCTTTAAGAAAAAGAAAAAGGGAAAAAACAACCACAGGAATCAACCACCCTTTTAGGACATTTTAAGCACTATTTTGATGATTCATAAACATCTGCAATTATTTTCCACAGCCTCCTAAAGGAACTAAATAGGCATTTGTTCTCAAATCCGAGGTCTAGAAATATCAATAATCCCAGCAGGTTCTTAGAACATTTGTTACCTGAGAAAACTTCATTTTTAAAAAGATCCACATCATTGAGATAATGATATAACAAGAAAATAACCTCAGTCTTCCAAATAATAATGTAGGAACATGAATTAAAAGTATTTTGATAACTTTTTCTATTGTATATATTTCTAGTGTATAAAATAATTTTGAAACAGTTTTTGTATAAATTTTTTTAAAGGCTACATCAAAACTGACAAATTTACATCAAAAACAGTTAAAAACCGTGTATGGCATGCTATGGGGCGAAGTGAATATTGTGCACGTTTTCAAAATTCTGTGATCCCTACACTAAGCCATGTGGGCTCTTATCCTGCATGTCCTTCCTGATGCAACAACATTGAAACAATACTTTAAATAACTATATTTCCCACTGAATTCTAGAAGACGTGCACAGATGATGAAGTTAAAGAATAAATGTAAGGTGGAGTCTTGATTTATGTGAATTTTCATTAATGTAGGTCAAACTTCTAGAGTGAAATCGAAGTCCACATCTTGCTGTTTCAAGTACTCTGTGGACAGTATCCATCTTCTATTCAAATGACATACCTGTCAGCTCCAAACCCACCAAGTGTAATGCTTAGTGCAAGTGCTGTAGTCCAGCGATAACCACCGGTCCAGTTACATGGAAGCTTCTTTTCAAACGTTCTGTTGCCTAAACATAGGATCTCACTCTTCACAGAGCAGTTGGTTCTAAAAATAATGGAGAAATTACCAAAAGCATTGTCAATGTATATTGTAATATAAATATCTGTAAAAGTACATAGGTATTGTTAAAATCCTAAATAGTAAACAAAATATGAAGCCCAACAAAAATCATGTTTGTCAAAGAACACTCAAGAACCACAATTCTTAGAAAAATTGATAAAAGAACCAAAAGGGCAGGAACATGGAAGAAAAATTCAGATGTATATTACAGTAGAACCCCCTTATAAATGTCATTCAAGGGACCAGGACATGGACACAACAGAACAAAAGGTCAGAGATTGATATACTCACATGGCTAGATTTCTGACAGAACACAATGGAACAGTACCTCCCAGTATTCAGCATGGGAGGTACAGCACTCGTGTTCTAGTACCTCAACAATGAAATAGGGAAAAAAACAAAGGCAGAGAATAAGCAACTTCAATTTTTAGTTCAACCAACTTTTGTGAACTGAAAATTAAATTATTTTTCATTTAACTGTATCATTTTTACAAATATAATAAGAATATTAGTAGAAAACAATATCATTTACAAACCAATATTTTCTTCACTATTATAATAATTAGCTAATAATTATAGCCAGTTCTAGCATTAGTTATTATTATTATTATTATTGTATGCTGTTATTATTTTGTGTGATTTATAATTATTAAATTATATATTTATAATGTATCTATTTCTATTAAAAAAATTATTAATTTGGGAGGCTTTACAGAACTGAAAATTTTATAAATCAAGCACTGGATATACATACATGCTATGATATTTCTCAAGTACTAACACAAAGTTCAAGGGTTGGAAAAGTATGATTCGAGAATTTGAGTGGAGAAAATCGGGTGTGAAGGGTTCTACTGTAGCAACAGTAGGTTACAATGTGATAAGAGCAATCACACAAATCCCTTACCGAACAGCAACAATGAAATCTGCCTCCTTTGTTCTTTAATCAATTTTGAGGCATAAGCGTGAAATTCTTAAAATAAATCTTAATGATAGTGACAAGAAAAAATATTAGAAATTTAGAAAAGGTAATTAATGAATTTTAAACGTCTCCTCAAATGCAAATAAAGTTTACCAATGGCCTTCAATAGTCTTTCAATTGCCTTCAGTAATCTGTATTAGACATTTTTTGAGGAGATATCTAAAATTCATTAATTAATTACCTTTTCTGAATTCCAAATATATTTTCTTCTCACTACCATTTACTATACACATCTCCAAGGAAAGGGGCAAAGTTAGATGAGCAAGAATCAGAAGGCATACTTCAAAACCTCCATGACTACTGCTCCTCTAAGAATTAGAAAGACAGAAACATCATTCCTCCCTAAACCAGAATGATATTATGGAATTTTAAATGAAAAAAATAATACTTACTTATAAAACACACGCGGTGATGCAACTGAGTTACAATTTGCTTTATAAACACATGTATGCTCCCAATGTTCTGTCTGATAACAGTAACGGCAAATCAGTTCTCTTTCAAATGAATTTTGAAGAGCCTAAAATAAGAAATTAATAATTGTTGAAAATATTAATACTAATATCTATATAATTTACTTCAACACCTTACTTCATGTGAAGTATTAAAACAACTGATTTTTCACCAAAAAATTCCTATTGCCTGGTAACAAAAATGTGGGTAAAATACTGTTCATATATCTAGTAAATTACTTCCACTAACATTATGTGGAATCAGAATCCATGTTTTGTGGGTCCTTGATATCGAAAAATCACTTGACGGGAAAACGTCCCTCCGTCGTCAACGCCAGCGCCTAAACCATTCAGACGAATTTCTCCTAAATGGATATTTCGATTTAAAGGAACCCAAGATCCTCCTTAGATACGTACATTTTGATTTTTGAGGGTACTTTACATAAATCCTCAATTACGTTTTTAAAATTTTCTCAAAAATGGCCCCATTTTTTTTATTACTCTTGTGTCCTCGGATAGCGTAAAGGTTGCTTAACCCTGTGGAGCATGGTTTCACCATGAGATCACCAGTATGGATCGTTGTACAGCTTGAAGCGCAGTGCACTCACTGAAGCCATCATTCTTCCCAGTAATATGTATACTAAAGTATATAAAATATGAAGTATATGAAAATATTTTGTAGAGATGTATATGAATATTCTTGGGTTTTTAACGTGGCTTCTCAAGGTCACGCGCGAAAGAGGGAAGACTCTCCAACGGGGAGTTGCAACGTCACTATTCTTGGTTCGCCCTTAGGGGGAAAAAAAGCTGATGTAAACAAACCCGATGTATTCGTCTGCCTTGCTCCGATTCTCAATCGCCAACTTCACTCGCACTGCTTTCGGCCACGCGCACTCAGTATAGTCAGTGGCCGCTCAAAATGAGAACCCGCATCTGCAGATCACCAGGCGAATATTAACATTTCTAATAGCTCCGCAAACGCATGTTTGCAAACATTAACAGAAACTACGTGATAGTAAAACTAATTAAATCATCCTTAACTATCAGTTTGCAAAGTTATAATTTTTAAAAAATATTTATGAGAATGAAGTGAACAAGTGAATGTCAATATCCAATTTACATTATTTCGACTGTATTAACTAATATTCACCCTTTAATCTAATGCAAACACTTAACTTACGATCACTCTGCTTCAGGAAGAGGTTAAATTCCATGTCTGAAGCAGATCGGTGTTGGAAGAGGAACCTTCGGTGATTATCTTGTTCACGACACTGTCGCTGAAGCCATCAACTTCCACATTATCTGTCCCTCTTTAATAATATGTCCTATACCAGCGTACTAGCGTCACTTTGGAAATTACTTTGCTCGAAAAGTGCTGAAAATTGCTAAAAATGTATTTAAAACGTTCAATATCTAACGTTTTTCACCACTCCGTAATAGTTTACCACTAGTGTTTCACTACGGAAGGACCTACACCACTCTCCAAGCACACTCTTCAAGCGAACGTTTCGAACTACTTGACAAAAATCTCTAAACTAATCTGCTTCGCATGAGCCTACCGCCTCCCACCATGCGTGACCGAACCTCCGTTCATCAGTTCTTACGAAATCAACAGCTTTAGTTACAGTTTGCCTCTTGACTCTCCGGATTCATTTTTTCCGCTAGAGCTGATACCAAGCAGGCGCTGGACACAACTGTCACCGACATCGATATTTCCTCTTCTGGGAGGGCAGGCGTGTGAACAATGGTCTTATTTTGGAGACTTGAGTTATAAATTATAAATTTTCGTTCGAAATTTTAACATTCTGAGAGATATGAGCCACTACATCGAAAACTATTTTCTTCTGCACATGAACACGCCTGTGGTTGTAATGCGTCAACTAACCAATGGCAAGCATCCGAAAGCACGTTCTATTGTTTACATCCACTTTTTTCTTAGGGTGAACGGAGAATTCAGCGATTTTTACGGCTCCATATTGGCGTTTGCCTTTCCCGCGTGACCTTGAGATTCCACGTTAAAAAAAATCCAAGTTATGGTATAGAGATCACTGATTCTTCCCCTGTACCGCGTGCTTCCGTTTACGGGGCCCAATGAGGTGCTGATTTTTCCATTTCCTGCCAGAAAGTGGATTGAACGTTGAGAGTTGGAGTTCACCAGTTTGTTTTCCAGAGTATTTCATTGCAGTTTTTTTTACCAATTTCCAGATTAGATGTATTTTTTGTTACGTTCTTGAAACATGATGAAATTGTTTCAGTTTACTTATTCTAGCCCAGAGTTATTCTCCCAGGAGGGCGCGAAAGTTTCAGAGGGGAGGCGCGTTGAATGAAATAATGCTCTAATGCTTAATAATCTAATTATTTCTACATGAATAAGTTACTAACAGCCTAGGTACGTGCGTTCAATAATTTTAACGAATAAGGGACAAAACGTTTGTATAATAGAGCGTTTGTGCACGCCTTAGCGGACCGCGCTATCGATCTTCTGCGCATGCGCAATGCGCAAAAGTGATGCAAAATTTAAACTGCGCATGCACAGAAGATCGATAGTGCTTTAACGTTCGAGGGTGCACAAACTCTCTAATATGTGAACATATCGCTTCGATGAAACCAATATTGTCAACAATCAATTATTTCAAATGAGCTCTAGCAGTTGGCGCAATAGAATGCGGCTCACTTTGTTTTGACGTGATTCATTCATTCATTTCCCGACACTACCAAACTGTAACATTCTTCAAATTTTGGTGTTCCATGAAGGATACGTATCTAGAGTTAAGTAAGACCTTTTGTGTTTTGCTTCCGTTTGCTACTTCTTACCTATGTGAAACAAGAATTTCAGCCATAGGAGTGAGATATAGATCAAGAATAAATCTCCAGAATTTTTTTCAATTTATTTCACGTCAAAAACAGTTAAAAACTGTGTGACGGCACTATAAGGAGAAAATTCACGTTTTCAAAATTCTGTGATCTCTACCCTAGGCCATATACTACTTGAATTTTGAATAAAGAAAGACATGCGCGTTTTTTGCACGGATTGTTAACAAAGTGTTCGCTCCGATGTAATAAAATCTATTTTCAAGGGTAAATCAGCAATAAATTTGGGTTCTTATCCCTCGTTATGTCCTTCGTCAAGAAATAATTATTTCCAGCCGCGACAACATGGAGAACGATAATTTGAATAACTAGATTTCCCACTGAATTCTAGACGACTCGCACAGATAATGAAGTTACATTTATGTCCAGAAGCAAAACAAGGGGCCATCTCAGCATTTGCATGAGATGCATTTTGTCATTTCTAAATTAGTGCTGAGATTCGATGGACTGTGTGGCACCAAATAAGTCCATATCAGTGACTTTTCTGAACTATCAATATGTTCGTTTTTTTTTTTCAAAAAAAATTGTTTTTCTTACTTTTCCTCACTTTGTCAAAAATTAATTAAATTCAGTAATTACAACAGTGAATAGTGCAAATCAATGCAATAATTATTTTGTTGACTTATAATAAAGTATACATGATGTCCTTACTTTCAGAAAAAAAATAGTTATTAACAATGTAATTTTAATGAGGGGAGGCGTGTGCAGAATTGGTTACTCGGAGTCTCAGTAGCAAAAAGGTTGAAAACCACAGTTCTCGGCTAAATTATTTACATAATACATAATTCAATGTCGTTTCGTAAATCGTTTGTATTTCTTTTAGAATGAACTCGAGGTGGCTGTATGTCGAATTGAACACTGAACTTGTTCACCCGGTGTTACATGAGATCCTAAGTGATTTTTCAGATTATGAAAGAGAAGAAAATGCAGAGGAGGTGATAGCATGTCATTCTGGAACCCAAGTTTCAGATTCTAGTGTATTTCGTGATGAAAATGTTAATGAAGATAACACTGACAGTGAGTGCAGTGACAAAGAAACAAATCTACATACTGTCAAACTTTGAATGGTCGTCTGAATATCAGTCAGCGCCACAACCTATATTCGTGAAAAAACGGAACCTAATGTTTCTGAAGATTGAGGAGGGCCAAATTTTTTATGCCAAAACCGTTTTTTACGAACTGATCCCTGAAGAGATGATTCAGCATATTATGGGGACAAGAGTAGGCATCGTCCCCCTCATCGTGTTTGAAAAAAACAACAACAAATTTTACTAAATGTGTAACTAAATGCGCGCTTTTCACATTGCTACGAAGTTCGTACTCCCCCTCCCCCTGGCAGATCTGAAATGGTTGTTATAGTCAAAAGAAAAAAAAGAGAGAGAGGATAGTGCAAGGAATGGGAAAGATCGCGCACGGTACATGGTCTTTTTGGCAGGGGACTGCGCTATCATTCGCCTGGGATTAATCAGAGTAACCACGGAAAACTACCGATCAGACCGGCCGGCCGCTAGAATTCGCCTCCAGACAGCGACAGAACTCGACATTGCTAGGACTCGACACTAGAAGACTAATGTCGAGTCGGAACTCCAGGACCTCCCGGTCAGAGGCACTGCATTGACAGTTGATGCGCTGAAGCACCTCTCCCGGACCAAAATAGACATTCTCCTAAAAATTGATCGAACTCATGGCCCACCGAATTAGAAACGTATACTATATTGATATTTGGGACTAGTTTACAAGAGCACCAACGACATTTTCTTAAAAATTACTGTAACTTGTTTCCTCAGAGCTTTCCTTGACGCTCATAAAAATGAATTCGAAAACCGGTTCTACGCCACATTTATATGCTTATTTATATACTTTGCTCTATTCAAAAAGAAAATTTAAATAAAAAAATGGAGCTGTTTTGACAAATTTGTTTTTAAAATTGCATCTATTTCCAGCGACACTAAAATTCTTTCTTTAAAAAGAATTGAAATTCAAAAAATGGACCCTTTTTCGGCAAAAGTATGGGACAATTAGGCCTATTCGTATTTTCCCAAAATTGTATGAAAATAAAAATAGCTGTCATTGGAGAATATATTTTATTACAAAACCAGTGGTGCTCAACAGCACATACTTTCTCGCATTATTTCTAACTTTCGTTGTGAAGGTTTTTATGCTGTTCATTTTGTTGTAACTCTACTAGATGGCGCTTTAGGTAAATTCGCTTCGCAATCTCGCTCGTGGCACATAGCGAAGTCGCTAGCCTTTCACCACTGAGGTCCTGGTTCGATTCCCGTCGAATCTCATGTGAAATTTGTTCCAACAAAACGAGTTTGGACGCTTCACAAGGGCTAGTCCAACCCCTGTGAAGTGTCCTAAACCCTACCCCTTTCCTAACCCCTTCCCAATTCTGGCCGCTGGGTAGTGACGCAGGGGCGCGTGAAGTAAGAGGTGCGTACGCGGAGATGCTACCTGGCGGTCCTCTTTGACAACTGACTAGACGAGACATAAAAAAAATACAGCGTCCTCTGGAATAGAGGTATAGATAATGGAGGATTACTCCGCGCTCAACGCTCGACCAGAGGCGAAGAGACGCGTTGCGTCGATAAGTTGAATGAAGGGCGCAATCTACCTAGGTTTCGTCGTTGCGGGGCGTAGCCGTGTGAAGCAGGGCACGGCCGAGGAGGACATGACGTGGAGAGAGCAGGACGTCTACTGGGTTCTGCTACTTTACACAGCAACATCATTTATTCACTTTTTCGTTACCATAATCAGGCATAATCAGGAGTTTTTCTGCCGAAAATTCGCCTTTTCCGGCGTACGATTACATAACTTTCTCTTCTTACGAAGTGCGAGAAAGTAAAATTGTACGATTACATAACTTTCTCTTCTTACGAAGTGCGAGAAAGTAAAATTGCTATCTTCAATATTGTAGTTGTATGAAGACTCCGAACAAAGTTTGAACTGTCGCAATATTCCAAAATTAATATTGAAAACGCAACCTGCACCATTTTTAAAGAGTTCTTTGCTCTATCCAATGATAAAATTTAATTTTAAAAATAAGGAGTTTTCTTGAGCAGAAATTGAAAATGTCGTTGAGACTTTTACAATAGCCCCTAAAATCAAAACTTTCGTTTCAAAATCAAGGGACATCAGCCAGAACGATCGGGGAACATCAAATTTGGTGAAAATGCTACTTAGGTTTCGCTGCTAGCACTGACGGACGACATTTTGCGGTAAACAAATTTTTCGGTATAAAGGTCCCACCAAACATGGATTCTGACTACACAAGGTGTTGCAGGAACTTATTTACCACACATATGGCCACGAATTATGCACTTTTTCAGTATCAGGTACCCCACGAAACGATGTATTCTATGGAAAAATTGTCCTTTTTGCTACAATATAACTTTATACTATGTAAGTAGTATGCGAGAACGTAACTAGTGGTGCTACGAATGACACAAACTTTCTCGTACTATTTAGTTTTATATTATCTTTAGTTCGCACAAGCCACACACTACTAGGCCAACACTAGCAATATTCAATATATTTTCACTACTGCTTGCTCAACCTATGCAATGTAAATTGCCATTTATTTTAACATCCTCAACAATGTAAGGACCTATATTAGTGATGAAATGGAATTTTATTTCCTTTGCTCATCTCCCATATATAGTACATTATTACTCAAATAAGCTACATTCACTGTTATGTCCTTTCTTAAACAATTCAATAATAATTTTGTTATATTAATGTTGGTTAAATGAGATTTAGTGAGTGGAAGTCTTCTTCCATTAATTATTAATCTCATTCAAAAAACATCACTTACTTAATCTCATTAAAACAACATTGTTTTGCTAGAAAATATTTTACACATTAAATTTACGATTATAATATTATGAATTAAACAAAATTTTTACAATGTAAATTATAAGAATGTTAATGAATTAAAATTTTACCTTTTCAGAGTACACACCATCCGTTGTACAATTTACATGTTGTTTAGGCCTACATGTGACATTTATTTTGGATCCATATACACATGTTTTGTTGAATGAACAATTTAGGCAGGCACCTCCTAATTTTGAACACTCCACGCCAGTAGGGCAGTCTTTCTGTAAAATTCAGCAACATTACAATGTTATTTACATTTAATCCTCACTGAAAGTTACAACATTTT
Organism: Teleogryllus occipitalis; assembly: GCA_011170035.1. Taxonomy (NCBI): domain Eukaryota; kingdom Metazoa; phylum Arthropoda; class Insecta; order Orthoptera; family Gryllidae; genus Teleogryllus; species Teleogryllus occipitalis. Next base: position 29,553 of record BLKR01006645.1, on the reverse strand, counting down.
TGAAGTACTTAAATTTCCTTTCAGTTAAAAATTAAGACTTCATTAAACTGGAGAGATGTGTCTGTTAGTTTCCCTTATACCTTTAAATATTTTCTTAAAAAATCCATGTATTCAGATCTCTGCACAGATTTGTTGTCATTGCCAATCAAGTATTCCTAATGTGCAAAAACACTACAGAAAAATCTTCTAATAAAAATTAATAAAAAAGCTACAATTTCTAAAAAAGAATCTTAGCAGCAATTACAATATATAATAAACCATTTTATGGGTAGTGTATCTAAAAGCATAAACGTTTTAAGAGCATGTGTGATATATAATATCAATAGGTCACAGGTGAGTATTGATTCCGGCAGCAACAACTAATGAGGGCTTTAGTACAGGTCATATCTCAGGTGGCGGTGTTCCTCCTCTATTGGGACCTCAGATCCAGGACCGATCTAGGCTTCGGCATGCAAGATTTTCCAATGAGATAGAAAGTACTATACAGAGTGGCTGAAATTCCTCCATCTTTGCAGCAAATTGTAGCCATGTTTTTTAGTCAAAACAGCGCCATCTGGAGAAACCGTTTAGCGCTGATTAAGGCCAGGTGGGCGCGGAATATAAATCCTCTTTGTGTTTCACGGCCAAAAACCAATCATTTAAAAACGAAATCACATTACGTAAGGATAACGTATTGAGAAATTTTAAATGTGTTGAAATGTTATTGTAGTTAGCATAACGCCTGAGAGTGAATGTTATACCAATAAGAAGCTACCAAACAGATCAGAAATAAGGTGACAAACTTGAAAAATGATATATTTCTGGTTTGATGACTCCTATTTTTACAGTTGTACGTCGAACATACTGAAGGCTTTGTGAATATTCTAACAACTAATATAATTTAAATACATATAAACGAAAAGACCATATAAAAATAAGATATGACACAAACAATACGTCGATTCCGTACAACAGTTCCACATGCCCCACCCGCATCGCCCATGTTTTGACTGCAAAAAACATGGCGGCCCCTAGTTCGGCGAGCGTCCACCAAGAGCACTGAAATCGTAGGGTCAACCACTCCACGTAGTATATTCTAGCTCGATGGGATTTTCTCACCTCCAGGGACACCGTCCCAGCTAACTGCGCTCATGACCGGGGGCGGTAAAGTTGTGCGCACGTGTAAGCTGAGAGGATGGGGCAGGGCAAGGTTGTGGAAGGAAAGATCGCGCGCGGTACGTGGCTCGTTTGTTAGAGTACTGCTCCAGCACTCGTCTGGTATTGATAGAAAAAAAAACACGGAAAATCACAGATTAGAACAGCTGACGACTAGAATTTCCCTCCGGATAGTGGTTGAATTCGACCCATCTATCTTAGAGTCGAAAAAGCCCACGAGACTCGAACTCAGGATCTCCCTATCAACAATCCTGCTGAGGCAAAGACATTGCCTCCGAGCTTTCGTAGCTTGTGTATAATATGCAAAGGTTCCAAATTTAATTTGCACTACTTTTCTGATAGTCCACTCCAGAAAAATGTCAATTGAATCTGAAATTCGATTGCAGAATTAATTTCAAAATTCGGGTTTAAAGTTATTTTCTGCACACACGTCACTGTCATCTAGTGCTGTACCAAAGGCGGTTAAGATTGCTGCAGAGGCGACGAGGAATTACTTGCATTGATTGATTGTTAGTGATTCCGGGCGCGTCAACTACCGAGGTCATTAGTCTCGTAAGTGTAGATCAGGTTTTTGCATCGGGAGGTGGCAGTGTTCTTCCCTTGCTGGATGGCGAGATCCGGCGCCGACCTACCATGAATTAGCGGGGGTTTCCTCAACTAGTATATCCCACCAGCGGGCACCGTCCCAACCGGAACAAGTTCTAAGCCCCCGACCGGTCTCCCGGCATGTGTGGTAGAGTAAAGCATGTCTGTCTGTGTGTGTGTGTGTGTGTGTGTGTAAGAGGTGTGGGTATGACAAGGAAGATGAAGAAAAGATCGAGCGCGGTCCGATTGTTAAAGTACTGCTCCGGCATTAATTACTTGCAGTTGAGTATCCCAAAATCGGATGAGTGGACGTATTTGTCATGACACATCTCGGTCAGTTTGGAAGCTTTTGAGCTCAAACTTGCTGAACATGTCCAGGGTAAGATCTAGTTCTGCCGTTCTGGGGATCATGATATTGTAATTTTTCGGTATACAGAACTTTACCTGACGCTCCAGTGAGATTTTCAAAATAATGTGAAAATAGTGGAGCTGTATCAGCAAATATAGTGCGCCAGGAAAGTCTCTCTGCACTGGGCTGAGTCATGGCCTCCTATTAAAAATTGCATTTAGGTCGGCAGCAACGAGATCGCTGGGAAACAAGTGAAGGGGACAACACTTTCAGCATCTGTTGTGATTGTGGTGAGTGCGGTATTGATGTTTACACGCTACTTGATCAACACATTTTGTTGTCAGCACTTTCACCAAGAAGATGCCACGGCATAGAGACTTTCCTGGCGCGCTGCACTTTTTCGCATTAATTCTAACGTTTTCAATTTTCGAAAATTCTTAGAGTTCAACGAAAAGAGACATGCCATAGTGCCCTTCGCTGTAACTAGAAAAAAATAAGAAAAAAAACTCTATAAAAAAAGGATTAACTTTAAGAAGAAATTTACCTTTTTAAAAAAACTACCTTTTTAAAAATTATTGTACAAGAACTATTCAAAGAATAACTTTTTAGGACATATTAAATACAACTATATATATTCAATTTAGTTCGAGTTCTTTTGCCACGCTCCATTTTTTTGTTGCAATTTTCGAAAATAGGGTGTTTGACGAAAATGGGGCCAGCACCACTTTTTTGCCGTCCTTTCACACATACAAGAAACTTTTCAGAAACTAGTGGTCCCTTCATCCAAAATTATTTAAAAAGTATTCAAATTTTCGAAAAATGGTACACGACCTTATTTCATAATCTATCTTTAAAGAACAGATTTAATTGAAAGAAAAATCTCTATCTTCTTAATTGTAGTTGTAGGCAGGCGCCGAAAAATATTTGAATTTTTGCAATTTTCGAAAAATCAGTTATCAATGAAAATGAAACCTGCACCATTCTCTTGAACGGCCTTCGCTATCCAACAAGAAATTTTAATAAAAAACGATGGAGCCATTTGTTTGAAAATTTTGAAGGCTTCATGTAAAGTAGCTCCCTTCCAGAATTAAAATATCAGTTTCAAATTCAAGAGGCAACGACATCAGCCAAATCGATTTGGGGAATAGCAATTTTGGAGAAAATCGGCTTAACGATTTATCTGTTAGCCTTGTTCACAGATGGACGGACGTTTTGCTGTCGTTCGATTTTTCGGTATCAAGGACCCACAAAACATGGATTCTGGCTACACCACTTGTTGGAGAATATTTTCCTCTAAATTTAGCAAATGGATTTATCCACTTTTCGTTAACGGCGCCCTGTAATAAGAGATTTTCTACCATAAATTCGCCGCTTTTCGCGCAGCGTTTCATAACTTTCTCTCTACTCCGTGTCGAGAAAGTAAAAAATTCGAGCAGTTTTCGATAAAATATTTCTTTAAAAACTGCCTATATTTCAACCGTATTACGGACCCACAAAAAATTCTCACTACACAACGTTATTTACTACTTATAGAAACAAGATTTATCCATGCATTCGTTACCAGCGCCCGGGAATACGGGTTTTTCCATAAAAAAAAATCACCGATTCTCTTCTTGCGAAGGCGAGAAAGTAAATTGGCAAATTGGTTTTTATTTTTGCGTGAAGTGTCATGTGTTAACCTCGTATGATTCCGATTTTCATTGAAACATCTTTTAATTTCAAAAGTTAAAACACTTTTTGAACCTGTCCAACACGTCCAGTTTAAAGCAAGAGATTACTTTTTTTAAATGTATTTTTTATTTAATAGTTTTTATTATCCTTGTTCAACAATATTATGTCTTTCAAGGGTTTTTATGTTACATAGCATACCCATCATTTTTTAACTACATTTCATCATCCATGTACAATGTTTGAAAATATTAGAAACTAACAATTAAGGGTAGCCAGAAGGGTCCTCCAGAAAAATACATACAATATTTATATTAAAAAATATTGAATTTAATTTAGAAATGTTTTTACCTGCTTTACAGCAAACTAAGGAGGATGTAGGTCATAAAAAATTAATTGTAAATTTAAAAAAATTAATGTAATTGATCCCTCAATTTTATATATTTAAATGTCGGAAACTTTTATTAAAAACCTGAGTAGTTGAGAAATTGACAGAAATGGTGACTTCTGTTTTCAAAAAATGTAAACGATTTTCTCCCCCATAAGTCACAGTTTTTTTTTATTGTTTTTGACTAAATATCTAGTTTCTAAAAAACGACTCTTTACTTTCCTTTAAATCTCTTGAAAGGGCAGGACAAAATGCGCTAAATCATACACTAGTGTAATAATTTAAAACTTCTAAATTTTCAAAAGTTACAGATGTAAGTCTAATGATTTTCAAATTATTCTCGTATCCTTACATTTCATGATTTAATCCGTTTTGGGGCAACTTCAAACATGGTACCCTTAATTACAGTCTATAGTTTATTTTAGTAATATTGTGACAATATTTCGGACAATTTCACACTATCAAGGGAACATTCCCACGTTTGGCGCATACATAAAATATATTTTTGTGATTTGTTTTCAACCTATAGGTACCTAAAACGACATTCAAAGCCCCAACCTTTTTATTTTTTGAACAAATAAATTTTTGAAACATCAGATTTGAGTTATATTAACCCTTCGATCCATGGATTTTCTTTTGCTTTAATTTAATTAAACCGTTTAAATGTTGTTAGATGTTTTTTGAGGGAGGGGGAGTCGCTAAACACCAATCTGAAGTCGGATTGTCGAAATTCAAAAGGATGAATGCAATAAGGCGGTCCAAAGGTTAAAAGTGTATCATTTTTCTCAAAATTAGGTACACAGGTTTTCTGGGTCATTGAACACTAATTTGAAGTACGATTTTCAAACCGTATAATTTACTTCGTGCCGACCTGGATGGCCGAGGTGGCTAAGAGCGAGTACCGACTCAGCGCTTCGGTCCGAAGAGTCGCGGGTTCGAGTCCCGCCTTGGGCATGGCTGTTTGTCCCTTGACTTTGTGTGTGTGTGTGTGTGTGTGTGTTGTCGCGAAGGGCCTCGCGTTCTGCTGACCCCAGATCAGAGGAGCCCGCAAGTGCTTGTCTAGTGTATGGTCGAGTATGCGTCCCTTCGGGACGTAAAGGGCAACCGGCTGTCGGCTGGATAAAAGCCCTAGGAGAAAAAAAATTTACTTCGTCTTTAATTAAATCTGATTTTTCTAAATTTTATTTCTTATAAATATCGAAAAGTTGGGGCTTTGAATATCGTAAGTGTCTATAGACAGGAAACAAGACATTAAAATATTTTATGTCAATATGCGCTGAACTCCTAGGGATGTTCCCGTGTTAGATCATTTTACATTTCATAAATTGTTCAATAAAAAGTTTAGAGAAATATCAAAATTTCATCTCATCATCTTTGAATTATTGTTGTGTTATGGAAAACTGGGCACACTCTAATTTAAGAAATTATTAGATTCTTTGAACATTTGCTCCTTTTAACAAAATATTTGCTGTATGAAGTTATTACCAGAACGAAAAATTAAATATATCTTTGGAAATAGTATTTTTCGCAGTGCTCCCTTAAGGAATATAAAAGTGGGTTTCATATTTTTTATTTAACCTTCACATCCTCGCCTATTGCTTATTCAGTACAGAGAGAATATTGGCATGCTGCAGGAAAAAGTCTGCGAGTTTTTGACAGAAAAACGTATTGCAGAGCCCTGCTAACGAAAAAGTGGATACATTTTATTCATATGTGTCGTACGTTACTTCTTCTAACATGTGTATCATCATATCAGAGGAATCAATAATAAAACTTCAAATAAGGTCATGTTCAATTTTTAGAAAATATGAGAAGTTTTTGCATGAAACAAAGGTAATTTTTAAAAACATTTAAGCAATTATTTTCTCAAAGAACTGCTGCAAATTTGTTACTCGTATGTAGCAAAGAAGGCATAGAGAGTGGTGCTGGCATTTTCCGCGAACATCGTAATTTTGAAATTGCAAACAACAAAAAATTAACATCGCAAAAGGACAACATTGATGATAGTTTTTGTGTAAAATGAAATTGTTCTAAAAAATAATTTCTTTAAAAAAATACACCTTTTTTAATAAGAGTCGTTGTCTGATGTAAATTTCGCATATCAGAATTTTACATGCAGCACTTGTTTGTCTTTCAAAATTGCAATTCATAATGGCGTGCCCGCCGCGAAACGGGAGGTTGAAATTTTAAGAATTCCTTCTCATTGTAGGGAGATGTTACAGCTGTATGAAACGCAGTTTTAATTGTCGAATTTGTATCGATATATTAGCCCTAAAAGAACGAGTTTTCGCATCTAATATTCTACGATTTGTAACTAGTTTTACAAATGATGTTTTATATGTGTTAATATGGACAGACATTTTGCTGTAATAATATTACGTAACCGTTACTAAGTGCCAGAAAGTCCATGCTGTTGTACCGCCACTAGTTATTTAATATCAAAGGTTCTCAGAAATAAGCCTAAATGAAAAAGAAAAAAACTCGTGTGATATCCATAGCCATAAAAATACGTTTTCTCTTGTTTCAGAAACTAGAATAGAAGACAATAATCTACCACAACAGGTAAACAACTTTCTGCAGTTTGTTATGTTCTGCCAATACAAACATAATAGCACATTTGTTCACTGATTATATCCAGCAACCTTCATACATATTTCATTCAATTATTCTCCCATATTGCCATTTCACCACTTTTCACTAGTCTTGCAACAGCATTAATACCTACAAGGTGTGTCCGAAAATTAAACAATTTTTTGATTGAAGATATTGTTACAACAGTGTAGTTCTCTTCAAACTAGTTCCCTTGGGCATCCACACACGTTTTATAGTCACTGCCACGCACGGTACACGTCCTGGAAGACGGATACTTCGGCAAGCAACCTCGTCTCGACGCCTTGGATGCCATCAATCGATTCAAAACGGATTCCTTTCAGAGCGGTCTCAATCCTCGGGAAGAGCAAGAAGTTGGCCGCATCCATGTCCGCACTGTAGGGGGGTTGGGGCAGTGTTGTCAAGTTGTGCTTCACCGCAGTGGCGTTTTCTTTGGGTGTGCAAGTCGTGTGTCAACGCCCAAGGAAATAGTTTTTTTTTCCTTTAAATTCATTTAGATTTTTTCGGTCTTCCGTGCGGTCGGCTGCTCTGGCGTCATAGATCGACACCAGAGCGTCCATGTAACGCAGGCAGTGCGTGAGCGCAGCTTAGGCCGTTGGCGAATACCTCCAACGTCTTAAGGTCGGATCGGGAGGCGGTAGCGCATGCGCGCGACGTCCTCCCCACTCAAGGACGGAGCGTGCCAAGACGTTGGATCTCGTTTTAACAGCCTGCTGGAGAGTGAGTATCCGTGATGGTGGTATTCTCCGTTGCGCATTGTAGTATTTAGCGATACTAATGAAATTAGTGTTATTTTGTGAAAAGGATAGTGAAAAAGTGGACCAATAGTTTTAAATAATTGGTTTCCTTCCCTTTCGTATGAAGAAAAGAAACAAGTAATTGAGTAATGGGCGATCGTGTCCTAACCTGATATTTCAGCATTTAATTTTAAAACGAGAACCGAAGAACGGGAAAAGCATCCACATGTCTTTTAAAATACTTTAAAATGTATTATTCCAATCTTTGCAATAGAATCATCCTCATTGCTGCTACTTTGCGACTATCTTTCCCCCCATTCTTCCAACATTATAATGTAAAATAAATAAGAATTTTGTTTACATAATTAAATTTTACTCTAAATATGTAGACGAAAAGAGTAGTGAGGGGGGTTAACACTTTCCTTCACTGCCAACGCCCTACGTCCAGAGTGAGGAGACGCCACTGCTTTACTTGATACGTGCGAACGCGCATTGCCGTGTGAGTTGGAGGAGCTTCCAGACAACGGCTGGAACTATCCTTTTTAGCATTTTTTACACCATATCGATGTAGTAGGTAGCGTCCAGGGTTTGGCCATGAGGCTCCAACTCTGTGTGAACCACACCTGTGGCATCGAAAAAAAATCAACATTGTTGTCACTTTCGACATGCTCGTTCTTGCTTTTTTCGGTTTTAGGGATGCTAATGTGTGCCTCTTGGAACTGACGTTTTGTTTCTGGGTCATACTCAAAACACCATGTTTCATCCCCGGTAATGACAATGTCCAAAAAATCGGGTTCAATTTCCACACGTTCGAGAAGTTCACTCGCGACAGTCACCCTGTGATTCTTCAGATCGTCAGCAGCAGCTTGGAAACAAACTAGGCATACACCTTCATGTCCATTTTAAAGGTCTCCAGTTTGTGTACAATTGTACTGAGAATGTTGAGAGTTTCTGAATCCGGACACTCCACCGACGGCCAGAATTAGCAGATCTCGCACACTTCACAAATTCATCGGATGAGCTGGTGGAAGACCGTCCAGAGCGGGGTTCTGCCACCACCTCTTCCGGGCCTTAAATGCTTTCAGTCACTTTGAAACTTACAAATATGATTGAGCATTGACCCCATAAGCTTGAACAATCAATTGGTGGGTCTCCGCAAGAGATTTGAATTTCGAACAAACCATTACGGCATAACGTTGCTCGAGTGACGATTCTACCGCGTTTCCGGGACACAGGTCCTAAATAGGGGAGCGAGGTGACAGCGATGATGACGCCCCAACTGCTGGGAGCAGACTGGCAGTGCTTTAAAACTGAGATTCTCTCCCCTCCTCCCACCTCACCCAACCGATAGGAACGCACTGCGGCCATTTTAAGTATCCGCACCAAAAAAAAAAAAGATTACTTTCGGAACACACCTTGAGTCATTCTTAGTCCAGTGAGATGGTACTACTCAAAAAGACCTGATCCAGGGGGAAACTCGTGTTGTTGTCGGTTCTAAATGATTTTTGGGATGCTGAATTCTAATTTTACTTTCTCGCACTTACTAACGTAAGAAAATAAAGTATTGTAATCGTGCGCCGGAAAACGGCGAATTTTCGGCCCAAAAACTCTTAATGCCGGGGCCTGGTAACAAAGTGGATAAACGCAATTCCTAAACATATTTTAAAAAAATCCCTTAAAAAATCTATTGACGACAAAACGTCCATCCGTCTGTGCATAACGCTAGAACGTAAACCGTTCAGCCGATTTTTCCCAAAATTGATATTCCTCAATCTATCTGGGTGATGTCGCGGCCTCTTGAATTTCAAACTCATATTTTAATTTTGGAGATACTTTACATCAAGCTCCGCGGACCTTTGCAAAAAATCGCTCCAAATTTCTTGATTAAATTTTGTTGAATAGATCGAAGTCTGCGAAATGAATGTAGAGAAGACAAACAAGAGTTTAATTGCAATAGGAGATACCCCCGTGAAGATAAAAAAATTGCAACAAAAACAATATTCCCATGAGAAATTTCTGACAGTACCAAGTGCTACCACAGATTTTTTTCACACTAAAGATCCTTCGCCGTCTTATTGAAAAATCAGACAAGAAAGATATTAAGAAACTTATCGATTCCTTTCTCTCAACATATCACAAGACATTGAAAATTCAAATTTTGACAATTTTTGAAAGTTGGAAATACAATAAAATTAAACATTTCGCAGCAATCAAACACGTAATAAAAGTGGCTATAAACTTGAAGAAAATTTTGTCCAGACCTGAAAGTAAATTCGGTAAGGCATTAGATCAGTGCATTGTATCAAAAGTTCAGGCATTCTAAGGTAAGCGAGTAAGATATTTGAAATAAGTAATGAGGGACCAGAAAATTTCAAAATATCAGTCATAACATGAGTCAAGAATCGTCATTTAATAACCAAACACAATCGTTAAGTTGTACAACCTCAAGAAATACTTAAATTACTTCTTCATCCAAAGAAATCCATCACCAGTAACGCAAGAAACGCGTCAGTTGCAGCAATCCACTGCACACTGGTTCGTAAAAAATTAATATTTCTTAAAGTTACCGAGATCTCACTTTGATTTTTTCTGGAGTTGTCAACAATACTCTAATGCGTTTGTTAATATCTTTTTTAAAAATAATTAGCTCATCCAGTTTACAAAAATATTCAATTTTCTTTAAGATTCATCAAAATTTTTCTTTAAGATCTTTAAATTGTTTGTACTAGCAAATTGTTGAAGTTCATTTCCGTCATTGTTTAGTTTATTTTCTCCAAATGACCCAACTATTACGGGTATATGTGTATTACCTACTCTCACATTAAAGTCACCACGTACGATGAGATGGTCATTTCCATTTGTTTTATCAATATGTTTCTGCAGTAGCTGATATCGATCTTGCGTTTCCTCCATCTTCCCTTCTTCTGGAGCATAGAGTATGCTCATGGATTATTTATTTACACTACACTTCTCTTAATTATTTACACTTCTTTTACACTGTCGCACAGTCCTAAGCACTGACCACAGTTCACTGCACTAATCAGAGTTCACGGCGCTGGCCATGGTTCACATCACTGAGCACAACCACTGCCCTGCTATTCACCGCGATGCCCACACTAAACAGCTCAGTTTCCACTTCAGACTGACTCGCGGTCGGCGCATATTTATACTCGGCGGGCGCCGCCTAGAATTTTCTGGACTTTGCGATATGCATCGCGACCACTACACGATCATCTAGTTCGGGGGCCGCCGGCAGATGACGCAATCCGCGCATACCATGTAGTTCGGGGTGGCGCCGGCAGATGACGCAATATTCCTTACAATACTATGCAAATTATAGTTTACTCTGCGACCATTTAATAATACAGTCGACTCCGGTTCTAGTGAACTAAAGTGAACCCAGTGGCGGCTCGTGCTTAGGTTGCACGGTTGCACAACCCCTGTAGCGTCGTAATGAGTAAAGACAGGATTCTCAAATATGTACATTTATTTTGTACATAATATACACGGATAACTTAATATTTGTACAGAGCATATATCATCCGCGTGTCGTTTGCGGAAAATAGATGATTCTCATAACCTTCATATATTGATACGCACCATGGCAATGTGTTGTCATGGTCGGCAGGCGGAACCGTCTCTCATAAAGGGATGAGAAAGTCTACGACTTACACCCCCAGATAAACGAAAAAGATCTCATAATATCTTAGGAATATACATTTTCTTTTTAATGACAATCAATATTGAAGATATAGCAGCAATATCGATGTATATGAAATCATTTTGAAACCAAAGATCTTCCAACTGGCGCTATCTCCGGTGTCTGCTGCCTTGGCAGGAATTGCAACACGCTCTTGGCTGTATTACTAGGTTTACTGCTTTACTTTAACCCTTCATTTTACGGGGAAGGTGCGTCCTTCTGGTGGCGCAATCACGCTAGTGACGCTGTCTCGCTGCAGCGTAATTTTATGAATTTTGCTTGTTATTGGAAGTACATAAGTTCAGTCAATTATTGACGATATTCAATGAATTGTTTATACTTGGAGAATTTGTTTTTCATTTGATTTTAGGTTTGTTGATTCAAAACGTACATTTGATGAGTTCTTTGTGTAAAAGTGGCCGTTCTGGATGGAAGTCTCTTAGTGTCTCGCGGAAGCCAGTGTGCCTACAGCTGGCCAGCAGTTTGCGAGCGTTCTTATGAATGCGAATGTGTGTCTTTCATTATTGCCATATATACCAGGGTAGTGAAGTTTTCGAAATAAAATAATTTTATTTGTATGAAACGTGTCGAAGCAATAATGCTTGATGCAGCGTGCTGGAGTCGAACTTCAGTGCCCAGTGGACAAAGCCAGAACCACGTACGCGGGAGGTGTTTATACCTTACACCTGCTTGACGCATTAAATTATGTAAGTAGTTTTTCAATATCGACTTTTATTTAACCGTTTTAATTAATTTGAATTGTTTACATTTTTATTATAAATTTATATTTAAAATTACACTTGCGTCATTCGATGGAGGTGCAACCTCCAGTCTATTGGGGCACCACTGAGTGAACCCACGATTATAGTGAACTTAAGTCCCGTTTCACTTAAATTACAAATAAGTAGAAGATTCGTTTATAGTAGACCTAAACCTCGCCTATAGAGAAGGTAGGAAATAGAACGTCCAGGAAATAAGCGACAGGAAGCGTGCGATTGTCACAACCTGGCGACATCCCCCGTGCAGCGCGGGAAAGTATCGTTTCATTAATTTGCACCATCCTCCTACCAAAAGGGTCTCGTATGTTATTAGGTGAGTAAAAGGCCCTTCGGAGAGTGGAACGATTTTCTAACAGTGGAAGAGGCAATGAAGAGTGTCAAGACCATTACGATATGAGGCAGTGGACAATGCAGAGTAGTGTGTGGAGAGAGCAAGAACTCTAGATCTAGAGAAATCACGAATGAAAAATGTACGAAGCAAACAATTGAAAATAATAGATATTTAAGGGCAAATAAAGATATTGAAATTCTCACTTCGTGCTGTTAATGTATTTTGCTGTATCTTTATATTAATAAAATCATTTATAGAGAAATTCTATTTAACAATATACGGATTCAACTGTTTATGTATTCCTGATGCATAATTAGTAGACATTGTAGGTTTAGGTACTAAAAATCGTCTTTTAGGGGCCTAAAAAAGACAAACAAAAAATTATAGATGCCCTTCTTTAACGAGCTTATTTTTACAACAAATTTAACTGACGTGCCTAGGGAAGGTGTGCTCCAAAAGGCACACTATAACTGAGTAGTTCATCAATCGTCATGCGAGCAGGGCTACTGCAATAATGAATGGTTGTGGCGGGTTTCACAATGCCCATTTCAGCTCAGGTGAGTAATTTTAACGATAATTTTCGTTCCTTTTAAAATATCATCAAGAAAATTTAATAGCTTCTAGAACATCCTGAATACAATATCACTGTAGATTTTCATAAATTTAAAAGGGTTATCTTGCGAGTAATTGCGGTATAAAGAAGTTTTTTTATTGTTGTATGCCAAGAACAACACGATATAAAATTGATATTTAATGAACTACTAAATGTACTACGTAACTTATAAATACAAATTTTTGGAATTTGTAGAGACGTTTGTATGATGGCAAAAAAATTAAAGAATATAGCGGTGTTCACAAGAAGTCATATTTTAAGAGTATTGTTGATGAACAATCAGAAAATTTTAATATTGAACCTCGACGATGTACAGTGTCATGGATACCAATATCCCAACAAATTTTCAAGTTAAAAGGAGTAGTCATAAAATCTTTTTTTTTTTTTTTTTTTTTTTTTTTTGTGTGTGCATAGAATTACCTTATGTTTGATATAACCGACGCTGACGCTCGGAAACTACTCTCCCTGAGATGAACAATTTCTTGTTTCACAGAACGTCGACGGTAATGAACAAATTCTTCGGAATTATATTCATTGTCGAGTCTTTCACAAAAGAATGCAAAATTCACGTTGACATTAAAACGAGTTGTCAATTAACTTTATTTTCATAATTATCATATATCTACCCCAGGTTGTTGGCATAAGAACAGCATGCACCGTCTCCCAGTAAATATTTTCACTCAGATCAAGAATAAGGCCCCATTGCAGTGTTACGTCTTCTGGTCCGTATCTAGCAATATATTCCAAATCTACACACACTATGAGCTGGTTTTTGAAATGGCTATCTCGTGTCCATGTCAGCAATTGGGTCAGATGGGCATAATTTATCACGGTGAAACCAATGGCAAATCACAATCTTTCAAAAACCGGACCTTACTTGATGATAGTGCGCGATTTCCGACGAATCATTACCGCAGTATAATGATACAATGAATCATTACCGCAGTACAATGGTACGGCGGTTATGCCCAACGTTTTTAGCAGCGTCTGTAGGAGGAATCTGGGGGCGACTTGGAACTGGCAGCGCCTGAAAGGGCCTGTAGCTTTAACCCAATCCGGAGGTGAGCCGGGGAGAGGGACAGAAGCGAAGGGAGGGATGAAACATCCTTTGCTGCAAAAATGTCGCGCCCCGCGGGACGTCTCTCCCCGTGATTTTGTACGATTTTTAAAAGGGTTTAAATGCCGAGGAAAGCCACATTTCTTTCATACATGTTTTCCGTGAGTCTGCATCTTTTAGAGCAGAAGTTCCGAAGGGGGTCGATAGGGACCCCCGGGGGACGAAGTTTTGAAGGGGTTCAATAATGATTAAGGGTTCGATTGGGGTCAATAAATGATTGTGAATCGACGGCTGAGGATAATAAGATTCCATTGATTACCAAAATGAACTTAATTAACTTTTTTCTGATAAAAAAGCAACAAAAGTATGATAATAAAATACAAATGCGTTCCTCTTCTTTCGTCTTCCCTTAGAATTACGATGTTTAGAAAATTCAAGAAATGATAACTCAGCATTAACAACGATGCTCTATCGCGCAAGGAAGTACTCTCCGCAATATGCACTGTAGAAAATGTAAATAGCCTGTTCCTAAAAAACCTCAACATTTTGTAACCACTGCATTTCAATAAAGATTTAAAACTTAAGGTTACTTCAAAGTGGAAGCGTCTTCGATTATTGAAAAATCGAGATATTTAAGAAAATATGGGCGTAAGAATGTTATCCTTAAGAAAATGTACAATTCTTTGTGTCACGATGATCATGATATACTTAGCATCATAGAGGCACGTAGGGGGGGGGTTGATGAAGCAAACAATTAATTTAGAAGGGATTGATGAAAAAAGGGTTGGAAATCCCTAGAGGTACCTACTATTGGTTTCGAGAATTTTTGAGACGAAGACAATCTTAGGTGAATGAACCGCGCTCTGGACGCCCAGCCACGGCAGTAACAGAGAAAAACAAACGTTGCGAGAAGAATGGTGTCAGCACCTGTCATTTGCTGACATTGAACAAACTAAACATTGGGTCGGCAGCATGACAACCATTATTCATCAATATTTGACAGCCACCAAGTGATTTGCTCGTTGGGTACCACATTAATTGACAAAGAAGCGTCATCAGGGTAGGCTGGTGAAAATTCAGACAAAACGAATTTGATGGAAGACGGTCTAAGAGCGTTTACAACAACGTAACAGGTGACGAATCATGATTTACCACTACGGATCCGGAAACTAAATAATAGTCAGTGTTTCGTGCTCTCCAATGGAGGACCCGCACCGGCTTAGGTGGCTCAGGGTGCGAATTAATGTCACTGCAGTCCGGAAGCTTCTAGAGTTCCAGTCCCGACGGTGGCTGGATTTTCGACTCTGGCCAGATAGCTAGGGCGAGTTCAGCCGCTATCTGGAGGAGAATTCGGGTGGCCGGCTGCTCTGATCGAGAGTTTCCCGTGGTTACTCAAATCAATAATAGGCGAATGCCGGAGCAGTACCTTAACTAACGGGCCAAAGACCGCGCGCGTTCATTCCTATCTCTTCGTTGCCATATCCTCACCCGTTACTTAAATACTGATATGCACTACACTACCACACACGCCGGGAAACCAGTCAGGAACTTAAAGCTTGTCGCGGCTGGGGCGGTCACTTGGTTAGATGGAATCCCGAACGCCGACGGGTAGGTCGGTGCCGGATCTCGCCATCCAGCGGAGGAAGATAACCGCCACCTCCCGCGATAAAACTATGCACTACACTTACTGGTTTAATGACCTAAGCAGTTGTCGCGCCCCGAATCACTAATCAATCAATGAGGACCCGCCCACCGAGGTGCAAAGGGAACGCAGATGCGGATAGCAAATGGTGGCCTCTTTTATCACAAAGAAAGGTCTTATGACTTTTCGAAGGTTTACGAACTAAGAAAGTTAAGGAATCCAAGATTTACGAACAATAAATTAAAAATCATATATTCAGAGCCTTTTAAGACAAAATCCAGTCAAAATCACATATAAAGTAATTAGACAAAATACTTCTATCACTATCAAGCAAAGGTCACAGTTAGCTAATAGAAAAATAGCAAAAGTTAGGATAAAAATCCAAAATGTTAATATCATTGCAACAGTTCAACTACCTGAAAAGCATGATCTGCTGAACAGGAAGAAATAAATATTTTAAAATAAAGCATCCAAAATCCACACAATGTCACATTTTGCTGCATCGTGACAATGCTCCTACTCACACAGCTGCAAGAACAATCAACTTTCTCAAACATAAAGAAGGGTAATTGTCGTCCCATCCTCCCTATTCGCTTGACTTGGTCCTTTATGATCCGATGATCCTTCGCCCTGTATGATATGATCGTTTTCTTCCCAAAAAGCAAGGAAAAGATCCGAGGGCAGCGCTTTTCTTTGGATGAAAAAGCTGTGGAATCCTATATTGGTGCTATACAGCATTCATGAGAAGACATGGAATAACTCCTTTTCTAAGCGTTTTCAAAGAATGAAAAAATCTATGTGCTAATGGAAAGAACTTTGAAAAAAAATGTAGTGTTGAGAATAAGTTTAGATTACTGTTTAGAATGAATACATTAGTTTTAATTTTCCTAAAAGTTTTGGTGTAGTTAAGCTTTTATTTCTTTATATCCTAAAGTGAACTTTGAGAAACAGTTATCTTATCTGATTCTGTAGTTTCATACCCCTGATCTCCCATTTACTTTTCTTTCTTTGATGTCATAATTTGACACATATTGGCAAAATGTATTGTTGGATCAAATATTATGTGAACATACACTATATCTATGGCTTGTTGCAAGAAGGGCCAATGCCAGTTTTTAGTGATTTTCAGTTTGTATGGCCAATGTGTGCCCTAAGCCCCTTCTTGTAGTGCAAGAAAGGTCAGTCTAAAGTCGATCCTATCTCCTGATTTTACATTTGCTCACTCATATAAATTTAACTTAATGCAATGCCTACTGTTGTTTAATTACAAACATTTTGTATTTGAAATTCGAATCCAGCAAATAATATTTACCAAATATCACATTATCAAATTATACAAATAAATACAAATTTATCACATTCACACAAATATTCACAATTCTCATCCTTCATATGTGCTTTGTACATGCTGTTATTGAAATTGAAAATCTTTCTAATACATCCATTTGCTAATTGAACCTCAATTAGTTTTCTTTTTAATTCTTTTAAAATTTTATGACATTCTTAGCCTTGAACACTGACTATGAGAATTCTTTTCATCTGAATTGGACTTTGGCAAGTTATAGCTGAAGTGTTAGTAGGGTAGAAATGTCGATATTAGTGAAAGATCACGTAACCATTTCCAATACTGAAAGGTGCTACAGCAGCACATACTTTCTTGCATTATTACAAATGGTTACATAATCTTTCACAAATATTGGAAGAAAGTATGTTCTGTTGTAGCACCTTTAGTTTTTAACTGCCATTATTTAACTCAAATTACACAGAAACTGCTCATATTATTTTGAGAAATATGTACGTGGAATGGTACAAGCCTCACCACATTGTAAATATTTATATTCTTCATATACCATGACCTTGACTGTTTATCAAACAAAACAACCACATAGCTTTACGAAGTGCATACATCTGCACACGCTGCTGAAAGAAAAGGAAAATAAAAATTCATTTCTTCACCATTTTCATTAAGTTTTGAGTAGACGAGTATTGTAGTTTTTGTTACGGTAGCTTATGTCAAAATAAGAACACATTCATTAGCTTTAGCTCTATTCGTTACTATTGGCTTTAGCTCTTCAGAAATCGATTTTGAAAATCATACATCATTTTTGCCATTAGAGGTTTCTTTTTCATTAGGTTACCTACCCATTTTTGCCACATTTTGACACAGTGAAAGATAACTTGAAGTGTATGGACAGAATATACACATTCAACCATTAGCTTATGCTCAATCAATGAATCCAAACTCCAGGATATTACCAAAATTCTCAATATTCCTATTATTTTATTCAGGCATTTTACTAAAGTATTGTAGTGTGGTGAAGAAAAGGACATGGAAAAAACAAACAGCCATACTAAACCATTTTAAATTCCTTTAAAGGTGTGTTTACGCACTTTTTGCCCAGATTTAAAATAAATTAAATTAATTTATAAAAATTTTTATAATATAAAAAATAATTTAAAATTTTGTTCAACAGATTGCACTATGCTTTCTTCATAAATTTGACACACATTAAATTTATTAAACATTCTTATATTTAATTAGATCATGGTAGGTGGTTTTCAAAGCAACGACATAGCCTGCAAACAAAGTCCTGCACTTTGTTTATGATTTTAAGGTCTCAAGGTTATCAGACAGAATTACTGACAAACCACTAACTTTTCTCTATAATATAGAACTCTCTTGCATCAAAATATGGTTCAGGGAAACTGTAAACAGATTTTTTTATTTCCCAAAAACCCAGACTTAGGTTGTTTTTCAAATTCATGATTCATCTATGTTCAATAACACTGTTGTAGGGGTGGCTACAAAAGATTTTGAACTATCAAATTTTTTTTAAAATTTAGAGGTTTTAATGAAAATTGAATGTGTGCCATTTCAACAAGTGTATTTTCCCTATTCAAGCAAAAAAAAAAAAATAAACAAATAATTTCAAGCTATTTTTGAGAAAATTTCAAAAAAGGTCACTGGAGTTTTGTGTAAAGTACACCCGTAAATGAAAATACTCATTTCAAATTCAAGGGGCCACAACATCAGCCAGAGTAATTGGGAAATATCAATTTTCAGAAAATCCTTTTTGTGGCTTATACTCTATTGCTGTTCATAGACAGAAGGATACCTGGAGACAAAACACTTTCTCAGTTTCTTAATTTTCCAGATTCTAAAAAATATGTTTGAGACAGTAATCCACATCATATACAAACAAACAGCCACTTTTTCATTATAATGTTAACTACACAATATGTTTTCCTGTAGAAAAAAACAGCATTTTTTCCTGCAGCATTACACATCTTTCTCATTCTAAGTACAAGAAAGTAAAAGTAAGCCTGCTCTTCTTAACTTTTTAGTTAATCTTGTATATTCATTTCTATCTCCTTTCACATTCCTCTAAAAATTAGCATTGTGGGTTCGTAGTTAAGAAAAAAAGACTTCTACAATGTAATAAATCAAAAACCTATAACCCTCACCTTTTTAGCTAGAAAACCCTGTGAATAAATTATCTTAATAGGACTCAGTAGTTTCTTGAAACTAATCCTTAATAAATCACAATCACATTCAAGAAGGATTGATTTCACTAATGAAGTCCTTTGAAATTTAAAATAAAAAAGTAACAATTATATTAATTGATCTTGCTATACGAATGGTTATGAGCCTTATTAAACAATAAAGAGCTACCAGAAATATCCTTTGTTTACAAGATTTGGAGGAGAGATTTCTGTAGGTCATGGGAAACATTCACACAAATTCATACATGACAAAAGTTTGAAATGCAGTAAAGTATCTTCAGATTAGTTTTATGTATTTCCTGTTATGTAACGTAGTGCATTATAAATTGTCAAAACTGTTTTCTAGTTTTGAATTTTGTAACTTCTTTATTATTTTATAACTGTGTGATTATATTTGAATGTAAACACTAATGTTCTGCTTTCACAGCTATAAATATACACATAGGCTCATTATCACACTTTTTTCTTTCCGTAACTGACCAACATCCCATTGCATTCATACTAATATTGTCAACATATGATCATAAATTGCAGCATAGTTACACAACTGGGAAAATTCATTATTTAAAGTTAAATCTAATTTTGAATCAGTTATCAGATTACACCTGTTTAGACCTTTGCTATTTCAGATATGTGTTATGATATGCTCTCTAAAATGTCTAATGAAGATTGTAGACTTTCATAAAGCAATGGATTTAAGTTATCTAGAAACTAATCTAACCGAGTCAACAATATACTAAAAAGTTAATGCTATTTAATGAATTCCAATTAAATGTTGACAAAATTGTATAACTCAATTTTGAACTTCCAGCCATGATCAATACAGCAAGCCAATTTCCAATACAATCTTCAACCATCATAGCTGATGATGCTGAATATGTACCATAGAGCATCATGTTATTTACCATCATAAGCCATAATGAATTATTTACGAATTTAACTCTATTGCACTCACATATTCCAAGACTACATAGGCATAGTGTTTACTTTGCACTCATATTTTTGGGAGATGATTTTTAGTCAAAAAAAGTTTAGGAAACTAACTTCAGTTAAAGTGAAGAATAGGGCTCCCCTAGTATTATAAATGTAACCTACCTTCTTAGCAGTTTAAATGGAATTTATACACATAATCAAACACAACAATGATTTCAGAAATTATGCACACTTAGAACATATTCAAATAATTAAAAATAAGATATTAGGACACCTTTTTTTTTTTTGCTCTTCCAACTGTTTTACTCTCTAAAGTTACACAACTTCCTAAAATATATAATCGGACATTTGCGAGATTAAAATTAATGGGTAAAACTACCCTTTAATAACATGATAAATATACTCTACTTCGAGCTTCATATACATGTCTCACAAGTAATTGATAAACATAATTTCATTATTGCAGACCTCTTTGTGTACAAATTTTTGGCAATGAAAATTCAAAAGACAGTTGACAAAAGAACAAACATTGATTTACAACACAATCTTCCAGCAAAAGACATTTCATTGAACATACTTTTGTACTGAACATGTACTATTGAACCGGAATGTGTATAATTTTCAATGTTCTTGAAACTCAAAGAGTGATTACAGCCCAACATAAAAAGTATTTCACATTTCAGACTACTGACAGACAAATTATTAAGTCTTAAATTTTGACAAGCAAGGTCTTAAACAAGACCTTGAAAATCCTCTTCCCTAGAATCAATAACCAAATGTGATGGAAAGATGTTCCATACATTCCATTCATGATGTTGGATTTCAACAAAGTGACAACAGCAGTCGCATACGGAGTCAAAGGTTCATGAATCTGTTACGAGCACTGGTTATCTCTGGTTTAATGGTAAAACTACCAGGAAATTAATGACACGAAATTCATTATCAGGTTGGAGCAGTGCTTTGATCAAATTTACTTAAATAAAAAACTGGTAAAACTGTGTGAAAAATTATTTCAAACTTCAGTAGTGAAATGAAAAAGAAAATCTGAGAGATTATTTTCCAAGACACTGCACTCACCAGAGCATAGTCAATAGGTCCTGGTTGAGAACTCCCTGTCAATCTATCTGAAAATAAAAGATGGTTTGTAAACACTAAAAATGTTTACTTAACATCAACTAAATGTTTGAATATAGTTCCCCTCACCTGATAAAACTAGATTAACACCCCAAAGAAATAGTACAAAAAAAACAAAGCAGGGAATTTTAACTCTTGCTGACAGGATCTTCATTGTGTAAGGTTTCAGAAACATTCTTCAACTCCAAAAACTCATGGAATTTTTAAGTTCAACCTCACATCTAGAAAAGTCAAAACCAGGCTTCAACAAAAAATACTATCATAAAACATTATGACCACACTGTCATAAAAAATATCAAGAAACAAATATTAATTACTCCTTTAGTAATAACTATGCTCCACTTACAATACATTAGTATCATGTAAACTTCAACATGACCTTACTGCTGTTAAAAGAACACATGCCTAATTTTCGCACTTCTTAATATTCCTGCAATGTAAACACTTGAAACTACTCACTTTATCTACATTGACTGACAAATCACTCTCTGACAACTCTGTTATTCTTCAACTCGAACACAATGGTCCGCTCGGTAAGTTTCACAAAATATGCTTTCGCTTCCTTTTTCCTCCACGAGTTCTTCTCGAATCAAAATACATACGTTTTCTACTCCAAGAAAGAAAAAAAAAGCTCCCACTCTATACAACAGCCCACCTTCAGCAGCACACGCAGCACAGTGCTATAAAACCCAAAACAAATTTCTAAGTACTAGTGAAGGCACACTTCTTTAATAATACCACTTCCCGCACCGACACCGCACTTGTGTGTGTGCATTGGGACTTACACTCCAATTTAAATGTAGTCTCTTTTTAAGGTCGTTAGCGTGGAGGAGAGGATACTGTTATCCAATCGAAAGCTTTAATACAAACAGTTTAAGACGTAATGAAGCTTTGGATTGGATGATAGTGTCCCCTCTCCTTCCATCTTGTGTTATCAAGAGACTTAAACATTTAAATTGGAGAATATTGATCCTATACTTTTAATGCCAATACCTAGACTACGCTCAATCAGAGTGGCTCAAGCTGGACGGAGGATGGACTTCTCATTCAATCGAGGGCTCCAAAATCAAAAATTTTAGTCGTAACGAAGTTCGCGATTGGATGACAGAGGTCTCCGTCCAGCTGTGACTTAAAGTGCCATTCTATTTATACTTCGGTTGTCGTAACGTAGCAGCTGAGGGTATTATCTTATATGGCACAGCTTTTTCGCGTCTTTCTCGGTCGTGCCGCTAGAGTCGCTCGATTTGCAGCACTGCATGATACGGCCGCGATCATAAAGCATCTCCGGCAGCCTGCGGCGAGGGAGGCCGAACTTCCAGGCAGCAAGCCGAGGTGCGTCAAGCTGGAACAGCCAAGTCAGCACACCCACACGAAACATGTCTAATCATTTATTGCTAATTGCCAATTGCCACATTTTTGAATTAATTGCCACGTATTTTCGTGGAGAAAACGGGTGTGTGCTAGCTTGACGTCAAGCCAGCACACACATCAGTTAAATTCGAGCCAGAGCTCAACGGAAACCATCTAATCATTTATTGCTAATTAATTGCCAATTAATTGCCACAATTTGGAATTATTTCGCACGTATTTTCAGTCTAAAATAATCAAAGTAAATGGCAGCAGGCACGACGCAACCCGCAACATAATTTTGAACGTCAAGCCAGCACACACATCAGGTAAATACGAGCCAGATCTCAACGGAAACCATCTAATCATTTATTGCTAATTAATTGCCAATTAATTGCCACAATTTGGAATGAATTCGCACGTATTTTCAGTCTAAAATAATAAAAGTAAATGGCAGCAGGCGTGACGCAACCCGCAACATATTAAAAAATTGGAATATAGAGAAAACCAACGAGCACAATCACATAAAATTAACGAGATAGTTTAAACACATATCGAACTATTATTTTACTCTATGCATGATTTAATTACCCCTCTCTTTTATGAGATAATACATTTTATAACTTCGTAGTTTTGCAAACACGTACGACATTCAAATAGATAATGCAAGAGTACCAACGAGTGCGATATATCTATAATCTATTAAATATTTAAATACACATTCAATACTAGTTTACTATACTGAAGATAAATTAATCAATGTTGCCGTGGATTATATAAACATTGCTGAAACTGCATCAGATTTATCGAACCAAGCCACTTTTTCAAAATCAAAAATACAGAGAACCAGCAAGCACAATCACATAAAATTAAAAACATACTTAATAGATGTTTAGAACTAATATTTTACTCTACAAACTATTTAATTGCTCTTGTCATTTATTAAATAATAATTTTTTTAAACGTCGTTGTTATGAAACCTCATCGAATTTCGAACAGGAAATAGGAGAGTACCAACGAGCTCCAATATCTAAATTCTATATAATTATTGAATGCACATTCAATACTAGTTTATTACATGAAAGAAAAATTGATAAATGTTGCCGTGAATTATATAAACATTATTGATACTGCATGGCAGTTACCGAACCAAGCCAGATATTCAAATTCGAAAATGCAGAGAACCAACGAGCACAATCACATAAAATTAAGAACATAGTTAAAATATGCTTAGAACTAATTTTTTACTCTATACACGATTTAATTGCTCTTGTCATTTATTAAATAATATTTTTTTTAAACTTCTTTGTTATGAAACCTCGAAGACATTCGAACAGGAAATGCGAGAGTACCAACGAGCACTAATATCTAAAATCTATTTATATAATTGAATGCACGTTCAATACTAGTATATTACACTAAAGATAAATTGATAGATGTTACCGTGAATTATATAAAACCTCATCGACATTCGAAGAGGAAATGAGAGAGTACCAACTAGCACTAATATGTAAAATATATTTAAAATTTGAAAGCGCGTTCAATAGTAGCATATTACAGTAAAGATAAATTGGTAATTGCTGCCGTGAATAATATAAACATTTTGAATTTGCATCGGAGTTATCTAACCAAGCGAGATATTGAAATTCGAAAATACAGAGAACCAACGAGCACAATCACATAAAATTAACAACATAGTTAAGGGATGATTATAACTAATTTTTTATTCTATACACGATTTAATTGCTCTTGTCGTTTATTAAATATAATTTTTTTCAAACTTCGTTATTATAAAATCTTGTTGACTTTCCAACTGGAATTGCGATAGCACCAACGAGCGCTAATTTCCTAAATTTATGTAATAATTGAATCCACATTTAATAGTACATTATTACACCAAATATAAATTAATAAATAAAGCCATGAATTATATAAACATGATTGATACTGCATGGCAGTTACCGAACCAAGCCAGATATTCAAATTCGAAAATGCAGAGAACCAACGAGCACAATCACATAAAATTAAAAACATATTTCATAAATATATAGAACTCATTGTTTACTCTATACACGATTTAATTGCTCTTGTCATTTTTAAAAAAATAAATTTTTAAAACTTTGTTGTTATGAAACCTCATCATGATTCGAAGAGGAAATGCGAGAGTACCATCGAGAATTAATATGTAAAATATATTTAAAATTTGAAAGCGCGTTCAATACTAGCATATTACAGTAAAGATAAATTGATAATTGTTGCCGTGAATTATATAAACATTTTGAATTTGCATGGGAGTTATCTAACCAAGCCAGATATTGAAATTCGAAAATACAGAGAACCAACAAGCACAATCACATAAAATTAAGAACTTAGTTAAAGGATGCTTAGAACTAATTTTTTATTCTATACACGATTTAATTGCTCTTGTCATTTATTAAATATTAATTTTTTAAAACTTCGTTGTTATAAAAACCTTGTTGGATTCTCTCCAACTGGAATTGCGATAGCACCAACAAGCGCAAATATCTTAAATTTTATGTAATGTAATCCACATTTAATAGTACATTATTTCACCAAATATAAATTAATAAATGAAGCCGTTAATTATATAAACATGATTGATAATTTGTATGGCAGTCACCGAACCAAACCAGATATTCAAATTCGAAAATGCAGAGAACCAACGAGCACAATCACATAAAATTAGGAACAAAGTTAATAGATATTTAGACCTAATTATTATCTCTATACTCGATTTAATTTCTCTTGTCATTTATTAAATAATCATTTTTAAATTCTTCTTTGTTATGAATCCTCGAAGACATTCGAACAGGAAATGGGAGAGTACCAACGAGCACTTACATCTAAATTCTATTTATTAATTGAATGCACCTTCAATTCTAGTATATTACACTCAACATAAATTGATAAATATTGCCGTGAATTATATAAACATTTTGAAACTGCATGCGGGTTATCAAACAAAGCCAGATATTCAAATTCGAAAATTCAAGGAACCAACGAGCACAATCACATAAAATTTAGAACATACTTAATAGACATCCAGAACTAATTGTTTATTCTATACACGATTTAATTGCTCTTGTCGTTTATTAAAAATAAATTTTTAAAACTTTGTTGTTATGAAACCTCATCGTGATTCGAAGAGGAAATGCGAGAGTACCAACGAGCACTTATATCTAAAATCTATTTAGTAATTGAATGCGCCTTCAATACAAGAGCATATTACAGTAAAGATAAATTTATAAATTAAGGTCGTGAATTATATAAACATTTTTGAATTTCAAATGGGAGTTATCTAAATCTGCCAGATATTGAAATCGAAAATACAGAGAACCACTGAGCACAATCACATAAAATTAAGAACATAGTTAAAGGATGCTTAGAACTAATTTTTTATTCTATACACGATTTAATTGCTCTTGTCGTTTATTAAATATTAATTTTTTTAAAACTTCGTTGTTATAAAATCTTGTTGACCTTCCAACTGGAATTGCGATAGCACCAACGAGCGCAAATATCTTAAATTTATGTAATAATTGAATCCACATTTAATAGTACATTATTACATCAAATATAAATTGATAAATATTGCCGTGAATTATATAAACATGATTGATACTGCATGGCAGTTACCGAACCAAACCAGATATTCAAATTCGAAAATGCAGAGAACCAACGAGCACAATCACATAAAATTAAGAACAAAGTTAATAGATATTTAGACCTAATTATTTACTCTATACACGATTTAATTGCTCTTGTCATTTATTAAATAATATTTTTTAAAACTTCTTTGTTATGAAACCTCGAAGACATTCGAACAGGAAATGCGAGAGTACCAACGAGCACTAATATCTAAAATCTATTTAATAATTGAAAGCACGTTCAATACTAGTATATTACACTAAAGATAAATTGATAAATGTTGCCGTGAAATATATAAACATTTTGAAACTGCATGGGGATTATCGAATAAAGCCAGATATTCAAATTCGAAAATACAGAGAACCAACGAGCACGATCACATAAAATTATGAACATAGTTAATAGACATTCAGAACTAATTGTTTGCTCTATACACGATTTAATTGCTCTTGTCATTTATTAAATAATATTTTTTTAAAACTTCTTTGTTATCAAACCTCGAAGACATTCGAACAGGAAATGCGAGAGTACCAACGAGCACTAATATCTAAAATCTATTTAATAATTGAATGCACGTTCAATGCTAGAACATTACACTAAAGATCAATTGTTAAATGTTGCCGCGAATTATATAAACATTATTGAAACTACATGGCAGTTATCAAATCAAGCGAGATATTCAAATTCGAAAATGCAGAGAACCAACGAGCACAATCACATAAGATTAAAAACATATTTAATAAATATATAGAACTCATTGTTTACTCTATACACGATTTAATTGCTCTTGTCATTTTTTAAAAAATAAATTTTTAAAACTTTGTTGTTATGAAACCTCATCGTGATTCGAAGAGGAAATGCGAGAGTACCATCGAGCACTAATATGTAAAATATATTTAAAATTTGAATGCGCGTTCAATACTAGCATATTAGAGTAAAGATAGATTGATAATTGTTGCCGTGGATTATATAAACATTTTGAAACTGCATGGGAGTTATCTAACCAAGCCAGATATTGAAAATCGAAATTACAGAGAACCAACGAGCACAATCACATTTCTTTTATTTTTTAAATAAATACGTAACTTAAATTAAATAATTTAATACACGTAAATTAAAAAGATAATTTAGGAAACATTTTTTACACATAATCTGATTTCTCATCTAATTATTTATTCTCATATTTGCCACGCATTTGATACGCATTCGTGACATGGCTACTATTCGCTATACACTTTCTACTCTGTACACACTCAAAGCCGACCTTCTGAAAGCCTTCACACACGTAAACAAAAATTTAGATGAACATATCCGAAGGCTCGAAGAGGTCGTTCAAAACTCAGACGGTTGGACAACAATAGGCAACACCGCAGAAACTTTCAACCGTCCATCCGCGAAAGCAAAAACACAATCATCACAACCAATCATGACTCAAAACAGATTTGCTGTGTTAGATTATGACAATGATTTTCCATGCCTTCCCAATCCTCACTACCCTCTCCCATCATCGACACGTCCACCCACAAACCGACGCAAACAGGCTAGCAAGCGCAAAGAAACAAAGACACGTAGAGTTGCGCAACCTGGCCCACAAGTGAACAAGGACATTCCTACTGAGCCCACGAAAAAGGTACTAATTTTAGCAGATAGCCATGGGCGACAAATCTCCTCCCTGCTCAGTGGGAAACTCCCATCCAATCTCTCTGTCATGTGTGTGTTTAAACCTAACGGGAGGTTTGCCGACGTGATCAGTGAATTGGACACCCACACAAAAACTCTCACCAAACGGGATACAGTCATCATCATAGGAGGGCAGAATGACATCAATTTGGGTGGTCACTTTACACCTGAGCAACATGTTGACAAACTACAACGTGCCGCCCAAAACACGAACATTGTAATCTCGACTCTGCCCTTCTGGTACAACAAACCAACACTGTGCAAAGAAATTAAACACGCAAACAACAAATTAAAACTGCATCTGAGAGGCACACATGTTAAATTATTTGAGCTTAACTTTCTCTCAGAAAAACACTTCACCCGGCATGGTCTTCACTTGAACCTTGTCGGAAAACATGCACTCGGTAGCGAACTTGCCAAACACATCCTTACACCTCAGCAGCATCCTATCCAAGATTCATCCCCACCTACATCTCCTAGTTCTCTTCCATCCTCCGGAACCCCTTTGGACCCAATTACCTTATCCCCTGAACCTAATCCTTGTACTACCTCTCCCATTATTCATTCCTCTACATCTGTAACCCCTCCTTCCTCACCTCCTAACACTGCTGGGACACGATACTTCCTTCGACCACGCACTCGAGGTAAAAATGAGATAAATAAATAGCAACTAGAGTCAGATGCAGCAGAAAAGCATCCGTGTAGGTACATGAAAAATATTCAAATAATGCATCATAATGTGCAATCTCTTTCAAATAAAATTGAATTTATCGAGGCAGCATTAGAGTGTGATCTCAGTCAAATAGATGTTCTTTGCTTTACAGAACATTGGTTATCTCATAATGATCTAAACACACTCCAAATTCCTAGCTTTTACCTTGCAGGATCTTATTGTAGAGCAAGGGAATCAAATAAAGGCCCTGCTTACGGAGGTTCGTGTATTTACGTAAGAAATAATATTGATTCTACCTTCTTGTCAGAATTCAATTTATATGCAGTTGAAAAAGTTTTTGAAATAACAGTTGTACATCTTACTACGCTCAAAATTATTTTACTTTGCATCTACAGACCTCCAACAAAGCAAGCATTAGATTATTTCAATTTCGTAGAAAATCTAGAGATAACTCTGAACAAAATTAGTAATCTCTCTTTTAAATCCATTGTTGTATGTGGAGATTTCAATATTGATTTTCTGAGCGAATCCCACGAAAAAGAGCAGTTTCTCAATTTAATTCATTCTTTTAATTTAGATATTACAGTGAACGTGCCTACACGGAATACTCTTAAATCACAAACAGCAATAGATCAAATTATAATTAACAAAACCACAACTAGATATGAAATAATAACGAATAATCTAGGTTACAGTGACCACGATGCACAAATTCTTACAATTACTAATAACATGTATACTGACACAATAAATAAAACACGCATGTGCAGAGCATTTACTACAGTTAACATAAAGTTATTTACGGACTACTTGCTGAAAGAATCATGGGAGGCAGTTTATAACGCTATTGACACAAATGAAAAATATAATTTATTTTTCTCAAAGCTTTCATTTCTCTTTAACGCATGCTTTCCTATTAAAAAGAGAAAATTAAAAATTTCACGAAAAAGTAATACTTGGATCACAAAAGGAATTAGAACATCGTGTAAAAATAAACGT
>BLKR01006644.1:0-53280 GCA_011170035.1 Teleogryllus occipitalis | reverse complement strand
AAGGGAACAGTTTATTGCTTACTTTAATAATTTCTTATAAAATACAATAAATTAATTTTGTAATTTTTTTAAAGTCTCTTTTTTAATTTGAATGTCCAGCAACAAACTTTCTCTTTGCAGCTGGTAGAGAGATTCTTCCCTTTCTTCCCTTCTCCGTCTTTCCTCTTCCATTGTCCTTAACTTTTCTTCTTCCACCTTTTTTTGTAACAGGTACAATTCGCGCATATAATTTATTTCCATGTCGTGTTTTTTTTTTTTGATTCTCTAGAGACTCTTGAGTGAGCAGGGTCTTGCTTTTCACCCAAGGCTCCAAACTCCTCCCAGTTGCAGATAGTTGAGGATTATTCCTCCTCCTCTTTGGCGTCCTGTTTTGAGGACCAGAAACCTCAGAACTGCGACCTTCCATGTCTAAAATTTCTCCACTTTCAGTGGACTGAATCTGAGCAGTCAACACAGGGTGGAGCGGATTTCTAAGCATGGCAGGAGTGTGTCGCTCCCACGACACCTGGCTTGCATTATCTTCATCCATTGGGGCAGCTTCAATGGAAATTGATTCCAATGGTTCCATCATAACGATGGACACCCCTCCTTCATCGACATTTTCCATTTGGAAAGACGGGGCATCGCTGTCGAATTGACTCGTAGCACCTTCTGCAGATGCACCCATTATCTCCAAAACTTTCTCTAGGATTAGATTTTCCTTCATACTTACTCCACCACCTCCAGTCTGCAGTCGTTGTTGCCTTTTTCGGGCCGAATACTTTCTTGCGTCCCTTTTCAAAGAATTATACTTTTGACGCAATAAGTCGGCAGTTCTGTGTATTGTCGTCTGTGCATTGTAAACCGACTCTATTTTCTCCCACGTTTTCTTCTAAAAAAAAAGCAAACATGCATATTAGCAACCCACTGCAACAGGTTTCCAAACTTCCTTTTATTCACAAAAATGTACCCTTACCTTATCATTTGAAGTTACTCCATCTGTTTCTTTGTTCTCAAATATTGACTTGTACTCTCTGGCCAAGTTGATTAATCGTAGAGTGTCCTCCACAGTGTAGTTGCTTGTTCTTACTCTCTGGGGTGCACTCATATTGATCTGCAAGAAGTCATATTTAAAACAATTCACAAATGTGCGATTATAACAAAAAAACACCTGCACAAATTATTAGCCATATTTATAGGTAAAACAAAAACTAATATGGAATATTTGTCTTCACTCTCTGAATTGCAATACTATTTACATACTTCCATAACATGCAAAGTATCATTTGATTAGCTAGCACAGGAATAATATGGCTCTTGACATCTGCCTCCTTCCAGTTCAATCATAAATTTCCTTACAAATGAATGTATAGATCAATAACATACAAAACATGTAACATAATACAAACATCACCGTCTAATGACTCTTGGAGGGTAAGCCCCTTAACAATTTTTAATGATTTGTTCTTGGAAAGAAATTGATTCCCAGGATGAATTCTCATATGGGATGTATTAAAAGTTATAAGAGAAAACACAAAAAGTAAAGAAAAACTAATAATTCATTCCCATTGTGGAGTGTGGAAAGAAATGGCGAAATTAAGCAAAACTTGGATTCAGGGGACAGCAACATATTTTCAAGTTTGAAACGAGCACATCTTTCAAAATGTAATAGACAAGTTATTTGCTATTATTGGAAAATACTCTCAATTTAAAAACTTTCTTTGTTGATCTTTAAAGCTTGCCTCAAATTGCTTAAAACATGCGTTATAATATATTATTCACCGTGCATGAACTCACCTTCAAAATAGTAAAGCACTACAATGCACCAGGTCAGACCAGTATGCTTAGTAATGAAACTGCAAAAGAAATAGCAAACGTTTGATTCTGTGCATTTTATTAAGAATGTGATTGGCTGGCTAGCCATAAAGTATTTTTGTTCATTAGTTCTTTGCTAAGAATATAAGAAAATGTGGTTGGTTTTAAGATTTTCTGATAATTGCAGATACATATAGTATGCCTCCGATATTATAAACTGGGAATTATAATACAATTCTGCCGAAACTCACCGTATAAATATTTTGGAGAGTTAACAGAACCACGCTTCGAATTACTTGTGGAGAATGCTGGAAAGAAATAGTGAACGTAAGCTACAATTTGGTTCTGGTAAACTTTCTCAAATTATTAATTCAAGACTTATAATATCTTTCATAATATCCTATTTGAACTTACCTTCAAAGTGTCGAAAATCGATGTCGGAACTTTCAACACAATATGGCACAATTCCACGAGGACGCACACACGCAATACACACACGTTCACAGGGAAACACGGCGATTCGAAATGGACTGTAATAAGGCAGGAAGGAACAAAACATGAGTAGCAAGGAATATATATTTCGACAAAACACTATCGAATGCAGTACCAACTTTCTCTTTCACAGACGCCTCTTGGGATAAACACGAGATAGTTATCCATGGAATAAAATTAATTCGTACAACTCGACGAAGTATTTATTCATGGATAAAGCAATTCCATAGATAACTATTCATGAAGATATCTCTACATCATACAACCGGGCCTTAATGTTTTACTGGGGTTAGTATAAAAGTTAGTAGAACATTATTTTATTTTTACTTGCGTGAATTTACTTAAAAATGTTGTCTTTACTCTTATATTTTTATTAATTTTGTCCAGTTATAATATTACTATACGTGCCTACATGTAGTTACCCCACTTGTGATATACAAAAGGTACAGGAAGTGTAGTTGGCAAAAGTAATTGAAAGGGAGTTAACAACTCTGTATTTATAATTGTATTTAAAAATCCTGAACCAAAGTCTCCTTTTTAATAAAATCCTATATTAAATTATGAACAAAATGCCGAAAGAGGAGAATAAAATAGTTATTTTAAATTCGTGTTTAAAAGATAAATTGGGGAACATCGTAACATATCGAATCTCAAGCAAATTGAAAATAAAAGCTAGGTCTGTCGCCCAAGTTAGGTAATATTTGTTACTCGTCAGACATCATCAGTATTAATACTGTTATTTCTATTGAGATCCCTGAAGAAAGCAGGTTCGCAGGCTAAGTGAATAATCGTATCTGTATGTGAATTGGAAACTCATCCATGACAAGACTTCGGGGAGCACAAGCGGTGAAAAGTAAGACCTGAGGATGTAGGCAAATAAAGATGCTCAGTGTCACGATGAACTACAGTTTTCAAAAAAAACTAATCCAGTAAAAGAGGAAAAGGAGGACTCCTCAGAGATATTTAGTGTCATTTTGTTCCTATTAAAACTTGATGAAAATCAATTTTCAAACATAAAATACGTGATCAAGCGCTTTCACTAAAATCACATTACAGTACGTGGATATGGACTCTTTTGTTTGGAATAGATCACTACTTGAATTATTGTTTTGAATTTCCACGTTAAGTGTGGTAACATGCGGCGAACAGGTGAAGAAGATTTGAGGGGAACATTCGGAGGACACTTGAGGGAGGGGGAAGATTTGGGGAAACTCTGAGGAAACGTTTGGAAAAACGATTGGGGGAACGTTTGGGAAAACGTTTCGAAAGACGTTTGGGAAAACGTTTCGGGGAACATTTGGGGGTACTTTTGGGGAAGTATTGAGGAACTCTTGGGGGAAAGATTTGGTGAAGCACTGGGGAAACATGTGAAAGTTTACGAACCGGTGATTAATAGGTAAGGAAATAAAATATGCGGAAGGTGCGGGAGTACACGCCGGAAATATGTAGTGAACAGTTTTATTCTGGATCTAGATACTTAGGAACTAACATAAATTTATTTTGTCTTATGTCGAAACTTATCCTAACAAATTACATTTCATGGACTAACACAGAATATTATGTACCCTCTCCCTCAGAAAAAATGTCGTTCAAAATTCTATCTTCCACACCGCGCCGACAAACTTGGACACCCCTCGGCCTGGGGGAGGGCAGGGGGAGGGACGCGTTGACCAATCGCTAGCAGGTAGAACCACAGTTGTCTGTGATTGGTGCAACATCTCAAGGGGCAGAAAGAACGCCGTCTCAGGGGGAGAGGTGCTAGTTCGTTTACGTACGAAACAGAAATATCGTCATATTTCCCTGCTGAAGGAGATAGTTTGCCTGCGCGTACGCCACGACGAAAAAAATATTTCTAAGCGGGGTTTTCCGTCCAGAATGATTGTCTATTGACCAGTAAATATTTATCATTTTAGCAACAATTATTCTAACTTTTAGTAATCGATTTGTAACTCCTGACAAACTGCTATTTTGAGATATTCATTTCAGGCACAATTTGCGGCGCCTTCCCGGCCGTTCTAACGCATATTTCGAATTTGTTTATAAAATTATAAATTGTTGCAAAATTGTTAATTCGCTGTTTTTGGTTCTGGGACATCGGGAGACTCTCCCCACTTTAGATTTGCAAAATTTGGAAATTGTTTATAAATTTGCAATTGTTGCAAATTTTTTTATTGTCTAATCTGAATGGCGTTTAAATGTGATGCAAAATTCCGGAATCCGTTCGGTGCTATTATATCTCGTTCTCGAGATATACGTAATTGTTTATAAGAAATTAAAATCTTAGTAGACCCCATTTGTTTGCTCTTAATTCATTCGCGCTAGCAGATTAGCGTGGGATGGGCATACTGAAAAAACAGTTCTCCAATGCCGCGCTTTTGCCTGCCACATACGCTTAAAATGCACTTGCTTGTAAACAAATTATGTGGCCAATTTAATTATGCTAAATTCGTATTTTTACGGCGAGTATGAGCATAACTTGTATTTGGTTTTTATATTCTCTTTTAAGTCCTACAATTAGCAAATCGATATATTTATCAAATAGGAAAGAAATTGATTATAAAAAAAATATTTTAAGGTGCATTACGCCCAAACAATTGTTTCTGTTTTTCTATCAAAGGAATGTTGAGCAACCGAATAAATGTATTATTAATTTTTTTAAGTCCCCCGTTAACACCGAGAGTCAGAAACTATTTGTTCCTCTTGTTTACCCATTACCATTAAAAAATAGGGAAACATATTGCTTAGCTGTTTGCTATAAACTGCACTGGATTGGATGAATGTAGTGTTAAGGTTTTCGAATACAGAAATGTTCAATTTTGTGTTTTGAAAGATCACATGAGTAGAATCACACATCACAATATTTACACAAGTATAGAAATTTCTAAATAAAGGTATATAAACTTTAAGTTAATATTTTCAATTCAATTTATCATTTCTTTCTAAAACTATTAATTTGATGATTTCATTCTATAATATTCAAATCAGAGCTTTATGTGCTAAATCTACGCATTGTTAATACATATTCTTAAACAACATTAATATATTTAATATACATTTAAAAGGTTTTTAGATTGGCGAACGTTTCAATGAAATTTCATGAATTCCTAAATGCTTGAAAATAAATACTTGCAAAAAAAATTATTGTAGTGTGTAAAAATATAACCACCTCACGTACTTGGTAAAACGAGTTGATATTACTAAAAGAAAGCAAAACAGATGCTATAACAATTCAAAGAGATTTAGCGTTTGTTTACAGATTAGTAAATATCAATGCTCTAGCATTTCCCAGTGAAAATACACAGAACGAACTTGGTGGTCAAGTGATATGACCTTCCCAACACAAACTACATTTCAGTATCGTCAGAGTTCGAAGGTGGTTTGTTGGCCGCCATTCTACGAATCTATCAAAACCTTGAATTTTGCACGACCATCTGTACAGGGAGAACGTAGCGGTTTATTAAACGGAAACGGGCCATTCGAGGTATCTAATGTGCACTCTTTGAAAACGTTTAACCATTATAAACTATATTAAAAATATCAAATAAACAATGTTAAAGGTCACCAGCTTAACATTGCCTTTACTATTTGAATGATTTCAACATCCCCAAAACCAACAGAAAACCCATGTTTTTACAGGTTATTATAAAACCAATTCAATAAATATAAGCATTTATTCACGTTATTATTTTTAAAACACTCAAATATCTACGATGTTATTTGATTCATGTCTTCATCGAAGATCTGAGATTAAAAAACTGATAAGCAGAGAAAATTAAAGTAATTTTGAGTGATTGATGAAGTTGAATGATCAAATGAAAAACAATGTTTCTTGCTTCATATAATGCTATCGTGTTTAACAGACATGTAATTACATGTGATACCTATATTTAAACATCCAAACTAATAAAAATTTTCAAAATTAAAACCATCAATAAAACGTTGATTCATCAGCAAGGATTATATTATTAAATACTTTTTTGAGATTCATGTGCTCCTGTGTGAATAACGTAGTAAACGTGATTCGTATGATCCAGTTTCTCAGGATAATACAAAACCTGCGAGACACATACACTAAATATAATAGTTGTCAAATAGTTATTTACGACATGAGTATCATAAGATATCTTATTACAACACGAAATTGGAGAATTATCATACAAGACTCTTTAGCCGAAATTGTTAACCAATTGAATATTGTAATATAATGTTACCATTTGAATATCATAGAAAGTAAGACGCAATTTGTCAAAATTCATGTGAACTATAATTTTTCTTTAAATTTTACTCCTTATCCTGCGAAAGATGTGTGACAGTACTTATGTTAACAGTTCTACTGCCATGAGTTTAATTAATTAGTTTGCAGTACGCAAATTATTGTTTTTGGTTTTAAAGAAGCATGGATATACAGAGTATCGGGGAAGGAAACGTCGAAAGTTTGAAAAAAGCTGTTTAAACAATTTTAATCATACTTTGTCTAATAAACTACATAGATATTTTGAATAACTGAGCTGCAATAAACACGCAAATGTTGGTTGGAAAATATGATTTCTACGCAAAACTTTGCATTCTAGAATCATGTAAACAGACCAGAAACATGTAACATGTTTATTATTAACAATATAAATAAATATATTAGTTCAGAAAAAAATTAACCGAGAAATAAAAAAGCAGTCGAACTGTGAAAATTGGGTGCTTTTTTATTTCTAGGTTAATTTTTCTTTCTGATCAAATGTATTCATTTATTTTGTTAATCATAAACAATTTAGATATTAATGAAGTGTTTATATGCTTCTACAACGCAAATAGTTGCCTAGAAAACATATCCAAACCAACTTTTGAATGTTTATTGCGGCTTAGCCATTTGGAATATCCGTGTAGTTTATTAGACAAAATAAGCTTAAAATTGTCTTAACAGCTATTTTTCGAAGATTCGACATTTCTTCCCCGAATATCCTGTATATAAAAGGCTTGATTTCTGTTGGTACGCGACGGAACGGCGTTCCGGTTCTTTGGAAATAATTATGAAATTATATTATATATAAGTAGCTATTGCTATTATATTAATAATTAATTTGAGGCGCGTTTCGGGGCCTAAGAATTTAAAAATAAAGGATATATGTATCATAATAACTCTTATGACGACACTGTTCTCAGTTACGTCAAGTTTTAATTTAGAGAATCAAAGTGAATGGTCTAAGTTTACTCACCTAAATAAAGTTTATCTTACTATACATACTATTTAGAAAGTGTTTTATGTTCAAAACAAGTGTTGCCTCAACAGCATATATTTTCACGTATTATTCGTAATTGCTATGCAATATTCAATACGGACTATGTGAACCTGCAAAAAAGAAACAACAAAAAAAGACCTACTGCAGCAGAAAATATTTTCTACTCGTCGGGATTCGAACTCGGGTCTTTAAAGTTAACTCACCTGACACAGTTCCCCCTCACCACCAGGTACACGACAAGACTACCTTCTTTCCGATGCGAAAAGAAAGTGAAGCATTTGCAGTTAAAAAAAAACAGGGTGTTCAATTTATCTTAATACAAGATCTATTTTTAAAAAGAGATTTCATTAAACAAAAATCTCTAGCGTTCAGATTGTTTTTCGACAATGTTATAAAGATCAGCCGGGGCTAATATTATACAGTAGAAAATTGGGGTTAATGTATTACACTTTAAGAGTTGTTATTTATTTATGTCCAAAATTAACAAGAAAATGACAAATGATAGGAAATATATTCTATTATAATGACCATAGCAAACACTTAGAATGTAACAATATTTGGGAGGGGAAAAATCAAAACTAAAATGCCTAATTTTTCCAGTCAAAAACTTTACCACCGTGATATAAATCTTTTGATGTTACTTCGTTATTTTTTATGACACGATATTTTTGAAAATAGGTTATCATTAAGAAAGAATTAATATTCTTTTCTGCGTTACATAATGCAATAATAATAATCGTGTCATGATATATACAGCCTCAAATTTGTGGGGCTAATATGATACAACTTAAGAGGCTAATGTAATACAATACGGGTGTCGGGGCTATTTTGATACACTAAAAATTAACACGCAGACAACTGGAAGGGATTTTTTTATGTTTAATATTACATCAAAGGCGCTAAAATTCCGATTTGATGTTGATAAACTATCCAAGTGTTTATCTGAGAAAGAAAGAGCAGGCGACAATTCATATAGATTTCCTCGTTCTCCTCCCTACCCAGTACATGGTGATTCACTTATGATTATCAATTGGCGGAAGCTTCTGCTGTTTCAGTGCAGTTACTGATTTTTCACTGGAATCACAAGGAACCAGGCCTACAATAGGAGCTAACACCATCCCTTCAACTCCAGATATCAACTGTTCTCATCCAGTACTTTTGAGATAATGCTGTTGGAAAAAAATTAAAAAAAACAGTAGCCCTCCAAAGAATAAGGAAGCGGTTAGACCCAATAGCAGCAATCATTACTAGTGAAGAGTGGATCATTACTAGGAAAGAGTGGAGTGTTTAATTTACATTAATTTAATATCTCTTTTTAAAAAGAGATTTCATGAAACAAAAATCTCTAGCGTTAATATTTGTTTTCGACAATGTTAATAGGTATTTGTTCGCAATTTTCGAAAATTCAGATCGTTCGCCCAAAATTGAACGTACGCCACTTTAAACATCTTGTGCTTCGAGGAATAGATTTACAGAAAAATTGGAGCTCTTTTTGAGGAAATTATGTAAATATGATGGGGTTTGGTGTAAAGTACCTTCAAAATTAAAAGATTCGTTTCAAATTCGAAGATTCGTAATATTAGCCAGATCGTTCAAGGAATATCCATTTTGGTGAAAATCGTGTTTACTTTAGGCTCTAGAATTACTCACACGAAGACGGATTCACAAAGAGGTTTTTGGAAAATCACTTTTTCGGGTTCAAAAAACAAGCGTTTTGACAGCCTTGTGTATAGAAAATAAAAGAACAATACCAACAATCCACTTTTTTCGAACTAGCTACTTACAAAACGTGTTTTCTGTAAAAATTTCGACACTTCCTCCTACAGCATTACGTAACTCTCTTTACACGTGGAGGTAAAAATATTCCAGCGTTACTGGGATTTGAACTCGGATCCCTGTAGTCCGTAGGTCTGGCTCGACCGCACTGTGCTATCACAGATATTTCTCAACCCGCTGTCCAAGCACACTTATTACGAAAAGAATAGTTACGTGATATTCATTGCACTTAGATTTTTTATTAGAGGAATGTTCTACATGTGTCAAAGGTATCAAATTCGCAATAAGAACCCAAACGATTACAACCCACGCAACTACATAGCTCATTTTACTTAGAAATATTTTCAACCAGAAGCCGTGGTCTTTAGAACCCTCTGTGGAAGTCGTTGCCGGTCTTATCTTTCGGCGACTATGTCCAAGGTTGAATTACGTCACAGATGAAAGTTGCGATAACGCTAGAGCTCAACACGGGCGCTTGCAGACGTTCTGAAGCCAGAATCGCAATAGGGGCATATTTATACGTGATTCTTAAAGACATTAACACACTAAAATAAGTAGTGGCGCCTCAAAACACATGCTTTATGTGATATTTATAATGGATACGAATGATTATAACTATACAATTAACCGCAAAATTGTTTCTACCCGCAAAAATTATTCGCCGTGGATGAGGTTCGATCTTACGTGCCTAAGCTTCTCCAACAGTGCGCTTACCTGCTATACCACAGAAACTCTTATAACTTTTGTCTCTCACAAAGATGATTTTAAACTGTCATGTATCACAGATTTGACTAAAAAAGAACGTGAGGCGTTTAGATGCTTGTGTTAACTACAGGCGGACAGACAGACGCCAACATGAGATCTACACTATTCTCTTAAACGTTCTTGAGATTATGGAAAAAAAATAATCAAAACCGATGACGCCGCTTTTGAGAAAATTTTGAAAATATCTCTGGGGCTTTATGTAAAGTACCCCCCAAAATTAAAATATCGGTTTCGAATTAATGGGACCGTGATATCAACAAGATCGATTGGGTATTATCAATTTTGGACAAAATCGGTTGAACAATTTAACCCCTAGCGTTGTTCGCAGACGAAAGACTGATAGACAAACGTTTTGCCGTCATTCAATTTTTCGGTAAAAACGATCCACAAAACATGAATTCTGGCTACACAACGCGTTAAAGGATTTCCCCCTTAATTTAGCAAATAAATTTATTCACTTTTTCGTTACCAGGATGGGACGGTTTTTAAGCCGAAAATTCGCCGTATTCTGGTGCACGATTACAATACCTTTTCTTCTTACGACAGTAAGTGCGAGAAAGTAAAAATCAATAAAAACATTTAATCCTTTTTTCCACCCCCATTTCCGTCTTCCTAAAGGCCTAATAAAATAGCCTGTCCAACATAAAATGTATTAACCGCTATGTTATTTTTCCTAGTTTACCAATCCCTGTCTCAGTACAGGGGAGTGGAGGCAAAACTAGGAGAAGAAAAATCCCACACCACTAACACCTGGGTGTAGAGTCCCAACTGGGACTGGGAGTCGCCAACAATGAACTTCTCGGAAACACATCTCAAATATCCATAGTTGAATATTATAACAAGAAAATATCAAATTTTTGTAATAAAATGTATAAACACTTCATTAATATCTAAATTTTTTTCTGATTAACAAAATAAATGAATACATTTGATCAGAAAGAAAAATTTACCTAGAAATAAAAAAGCACCCAATTTTCACAGTTCGACTGCTTTTTTATTTCTCGGTTAGTTTTTTTCTGAATTAATATATTTATTTATATTGTTAATAATAAACATGTTACATGTTTCAGGTCTGTTTACATGATTTTAGAATGCAAAGTTTTGCGTAGAAATCATATTTTCCAACCAACATTTGCGTGTTTATTGCAGCTCAGTTATTCAAAATATCTATGTAGTTTATTAGACAAAGTATGATTAAAACTGTTTAAACAGCTTTTTTCAAAATTTCGACGTTTCCTTCCCCGATACTCTTTATATCCATGCTTCCTTAAAACCAAAAACAATACTTTGCGTACTGCAAACTAATTAATTAAACTCATGGCAGTAGAATTGTTAACATAAGTACTGTCACACATCTTTCGCAGGATAAGGAGTAAAATTTAAAGAAAAATTATAGTTCACATGAATTTTGACAAATTGCGTCTTACTTTCTATGATATTCAAATGGTAACATTATATTACAATATTCAATTGGTTAACAATTTCGGCTAAAGAGTCTTGTTTGATAATTCTCCAATTTCGTATTGTAATAAGATATCTCATGATACTCATGTCGTAAATAACTATTTGACAACTATTATATTTAGTGTATGTGTCTAGCAGGTTTTGTATTATCCTGAGAAACTGGATCATACGAATCACGTTTACTACGTTATTCACACAGGAGCACATGAATCTCAAAAAAGTATTTAATAATATAATCCTTGCTGATGAATCAACGTTTTATTGATGGTTTTAATTTTGAAAATTTTTATTAGTTTGGATGTTTAAATATAGGTATCACATGTAATTACATGTCTGTTAAACACGATAGCATTATATGAAGCAAGAAACATTGTTTTTCATTTGATCATTCAACTTCATCAATCACTCAAAATTACTTTAATTTTCTCTGCTTATCAGTTTTTTAATCTCAGATCTTCGATGAAGACATGAATCAAATAACATCGTAGATATTTGAGTGTTTTAAAAATAATAACGTGAATAAATGCTTATATTTATTGAATTGGTTTTATAATAACCTGTAAAAACATGAGTTTTCTGTTGGTTTTGGGGATGTTGAAAACATTCAAATAGTAAAGGCAATGTTAAGCTGGTGACCTTTAACATTGTTTATTTGATATTTTTCTTAGGGATAGTTTATAATGGTTAAACGTTTTCAAAGAGTGCACATTAGATACCTCGAATGGCCCGTTTCCGTTTAATAAACCGCTACGTTCTCGCTGTACAGATGGTCGTGCAAAATTCAAGGTTTTGATAGATTCGTAGAATGGCGGCCAACAAACCACCTTCGAACTCTGACGATACTGAAATGTAGTCTGTGTTGGGAAGGTCATATCACTTGACCACCAAGTTCGTTCTATGTATTTTCACTGGGAAATGCTAGTGCATTGATATTTACTAAACTGTAAACAAACGCTAAATCTCTTTGAATTGTTATAACATCTGTTTTGCTTTCTTTTAGTAATATCAACTCGTTTTACCAAATACGTGAGTTTGTTATATTTTTACACGCTACAATAATTTAATTTTACAAGTATTTATTTTCAAGCATTTAGGAATTCATGAAATTTCATTGAAACGTTCGCCAATCTAAAAACCTTTAAAATGTATATTAAATATATTAATGTTGTTTAAAAATATGTATTAACAATGCGTAGATTTAGCACATAAAGCTCTGATTTGAATATTATACAATGAAATCATCAAATTAACAGTTTTAGAAAGGAATGATAAATTGAATGGAAAGTATTAACTTAAAGTGTATATACGTTTATTTAGAAATTTCTATACTTGTGTAAATATTGTGATGTGTGATTCTACTCATGTGATCTTTCAAAACACAAAATTGAATATTTCTGTATTTGAAAACCTTAACACTACCTTCATCCAATCCAGTGCAGTTTATAGCAAACAGCTAAGCAATATGTTTCCCTATTTTTTAATGGTAATGGTTAAACAAGAGGAACAAATAGTTTCTGACTCTCGGTGTTAACAGAGGACTTAAAAAAATTAATAATACAGTTATTCGGTTGCTCAACACCCCTTTGATAGAAAAACAGAAACAATTGTTTGGGCGTAATGCACCTTGAAAAATATTTTTTTATAATCAATTTCTTTCCTATTTGATAAATATATCGACTTGCAAATTGCAGGACTTAAAAGAGAATATAAAAACCAAATAAAAGTTATGCTCATACTCGCCGTAAAAATACGAATTTATCATAATTAAATTGGCCACAGAATTTGTTTACAAGCAAGTGCATTTTAAGCGTATGTGGCAGGCAAAAGCGCGGCATTGGAGAACTGTTTTTTCAGTAGGCCCATCCCACGCTATTCTGCTAGCGCGAATGAATTAAGCGCAAACAAATGGGGTCTACTAAGATGTTAATTTCTTATAAACAATTACATATATCTCGAGAACGAGATATAATAGCACCGAACGGATTCCGGAATTTTGCATCACATTTAAACGCCATTCAGATTAGACAATAAAAAAATTTGCAACAATTGCAAATTTATAAACAATTTCCAAATTTTGCAAATCTAAAGTGGGGAGAGTCTCCCGATGTCCCAGAACCAAAAACAGCGAATTAACAATTTTGCAACAATTTATAATTTTATAAACAAATTCGAAATATGCGTTAGAACGGCCGGGAAGGCTCCGCAAATTGTGCCTGAAATGAATATCTCAAAATAGCAGTTTGTCAGGAGTTACAAATCGATTACTAAAAGTTAGAATAATTGTTGCTAAAATGATAAATATTTACTGGTCTATAGACAATCATTCTGGACGGAAAACCCCGCTTAGAAATATTTTTTCGTCGTGGCGTACGCGCAGGCAAACTATCTCCTTCGGCAGGGAAATATGACGATATTTCCGTCTCGTACGTAAACGAACTAGCCCCCTCCCCCTGAGACAGCGTTCTTTCTGCCCCTTGGGATGTTGCACCAATCACAGACAACTGTGGTTCTACCTGCTAGCGATTGGTCAACGCGTCCCTCCCCCTGCCCTCCCCAGGCCGAGGGGTGTCCAAGTTTGTCGGCGCGGTGTGGAAGATAGAATTTTGAACGACATTTTTTCTGAGGGAGAGGGTACACTGAGTAATGTAAACTTCACGATAGTATTCGAAGCGATCTGCGTCTCTTGCTTTCCTCTATGTATGATGAGCGACCCTTATACACTGACAAAACACTTATCTACATATACTCATATACAGGATGTCCGGGGA
The DNA here is from genome assembly GCA_011170035.1 of Teleogryllus occipitalis. Lineage (NCBI taxonomy): Eukaryota > Metazoa > Arthropoda > Insecta > Orthoptera > Gryllidae > Teleogryllus > Teleogryllus occipitalis. Next base: position 38,990 of record BLKR01006644.1, on the reverse strand, counting down.
GGAAACGCCGAAAATTGGAAACTAAGCTCTTAAGACAATTTTATCTAATAAACTAGTTGAATTTTCAAATAGCTGATTCGCAATAAGCACGCCAAAGTTGGTTTGAAAATATGCTTTGCTAGACAAAAACTTCCATTGCGGAAGCATAGAAACACTTCAGAAATATGTAAATTGTTTATTATTTAAAAATGAAATAAATATATTTCTTTTGAAAGAAAAATAACCAAAAAATAAAAAAGCAGTCGAGTTGTGCAAATTGGGTGCTTTTTTATTTCTGGGTTAATTTTTCTTTTTGAAGAAATTCATTCATTTCTTATGTAAATAATAAATAATTTACATTTTTTAGTGTTTCTATGTATCAGCAATGAAAGTTTGGCCTTGAAAGTACTTTTTCAAACCAACTTTTGAGTGCTCGGCACGTTTCGTTTATGCCTGTTTCTTCTTGTGTTTTGTAGAAAATTGAATAAGAAATACGCCTATATTTTTTTCAAATTGAGCGAGCGAGCAAGTTCATACAGAAAGTTTCATTTTTTAAAAATATTTTCAATTTTTTATGAAATAGATATTGTTTGAGGAAGTAATTTGCAGAGGAATAAAATAGACTTATCAAAATATTAAATGAAACAAACCAGGACATTTTACATTAAGAACATTCGGAGCACCAATCAATTATATTTCGCAAAGTACACATAAATTCCAAAATTTAATATACGCAGAACTACACAAATAATCAATTTTCAGATACATAAAGAAACACGTGTCTTTTTTATGTTCAGATTTAATAAAAAAAATATACATTTAAAGAAACCGGTATTGTGCGATTTGTCGTGGAATGGTTCGTATTTGAATTCGTTTCGGTCACCCATCCATTTTGGGGTAAGAGTGAACATATGAAATATTTAATAATTTTTGAAACCCTAATCAGGCACGCGGTAATTCTTTTTATAGTTTTTCAGCACTTGGATCAAAGACTGACTGACAACATAGTTCGTTAGTGCATGGGAAGACATAGCGCACCCTCATAATTACAATTGATTTTTTCGAACTGGGTGTGTGGAGTGCCCACTTTTTCTTAGTGTATTTTATAGAAAATTGAACAGGGAATACGCCTATATTTTTTTTTCAAAGTTTTACCTCAACGAGTTTATATAGACATTTTCATTTTTTGGAAAAAAATACATTTTTTAAATGAAATATTTATTTTTTTGAAAAATGTATTTACAGAGGAATAAAACACACTCTATTAAATACACAGTATTGAATGAAACAAACAAGAATTTTTTATATTGAGTACGTTCGGAGCAACAATTGATCATATTTTGTAAAGTGCGCGTAAGTTTCAAAATTTAATATAGGCTTAACTACACAAATAATCCATTTTCAGGCAAATAAAAAACACGTGTCTCTTTTTCTGTTGTCTAAATTTAAGAAAAAAAACTTGCATTAAAAAAAAGTCATATCCACTCTAGTGCGATTTGACGTGGAATGGCTCAATTAAGTATATCCATTTTTCATTTCGCAACTACCTCACCATAATAAAATAACCCGTCAATCATAACGAAACAACCTCGGGTACCAACCGGGAGAGATGGCTCGGTGTATCAACTGATGTCACTGCCATGCCTCTGACCGGGAGGTTCTAGGTTCGAGTCCCGACAGTGGCAAGATATTCGACATTAGCTTTCCGTTAGGGCGAATTCATTCGCTGTCTTGAGGAGAATTGTCGAGGCCGGCTGCTCTGATCGGTGTTTTTCCGTGGTTTCCGGATTAACATCAGCAGTGCCCTAACAAAGGGCTACGAACCGCGCGCGATCTTTCCTTCCTCTTCTTTGTCCTATCCTCTCCTCTTACACACACACTAACATGCACTACACTACAACATATTCTGGAAGACCGGTCGGGAGCTTAGAGTTTGTACCGGCTGGGGCGGTGCCCCGTTGGTGGGAGACACCTGGTTGAGGGAAACCCTACTAACCGACAATAGGTCGGTGTCGAATCTCGCCATCTAGCGGGAGAAGATCGCCGCCACTTCCTGAGGAAAAAGCACACTTACGAGACTAACGACCTCGGTAGTTGACGTGCCCGGAATCACTATCAACCAATCAACCAACCAATCCGGATACCGAAACTCTTAACGAAATAACCTGTCATCCCCCTAAACAAAACAACTCGGGAAACTCCTAATCCCACCGCGCAACGTAATCCCTGTCCTCGTGTGGGGGAAGGTTGCAAACAAGATCGAAAGAAAACACCCAAACGAAAAAAAAACCTTGAATGAAGAACCAATAAATATTTCAAGCATTCAATATGAACACCAGCATTCAATATGAACACATCAATATGATAACCAAGTTGTATGCAGTAGTGGATCGAGGCAAACGGGCGCGGAAAAGGTTTTTTAAATTCCCTTCTGTTCCCAGAAACGTAAAATTATGGCACCCTGGGAACAAAGAGGACGAAAATGGATTTCGTCTTTGAAGCGAGAAACATTAGAGGGTAATTTCAAATTAATATTATAGGTATCCGCGCACGTTTTTATGAGCCCTTGCTTCACTAGTTGCGAGAGGAGTGAGAAGTTTGGTTATGTTGACAAAAGAAATTTATATCAAATTTGTCGTTCGTTTTCCGATACAAAATAGGTCTATTACACGGGAGCAAACATTTCTGGTAATCAGAATTTTTCTATCGTTGTTATCATTTATTCATAATTTATTGAGCTCGCTCGTGGCACATAGCGAAGTCATTCCAAAAAATATTAAGGTTTAATAAAGATATTATTTCTCCGAATGATAATAATTAATACAATTTTATAGAATATTTTTTTAATAGCTGCCAGATCATAAAAAAATATACGGGGGGAGTCTTGATCTGGGCTGCGGGTGATGACGTTTCGACCAACATATCTTCTTGGTGTTCTTCAGGGAGTCTCTTCTACTTGAATGACATAAGGCACCGAAAATCGATAAAAGTTAGCTCTTTTCATATTTGATTAAAGGTGGTCTAAATGTTTCATACATGTCATCTTTATCTATATCTAAAGATTCTACTAATATATAAAGACAGAAGTGCGTTGACTTACAGCGCGGTAATCTCTGAATCTACTGAACCAATACCGATGAAACTTCTGTGCTCGCTTCCTTTAAAGGTCTGGATTTAAAGGCTATGATTTATAATCACAAAAATTAATATATTTATGAAATAATTACTTCTCTTGACATTTTTCGCCTTGCTTTATATATCAGATTCAAGAGAGCATCAATGTCAATAGTTTAGCGGCGCGCCACCAGATGATGACTTCTGAGATCTACTACTGATTTCATCAATATCCAGAATTATTACAAAATTCATTGGGGTTTGAAGAAGGCTATGTAATGTCCGTGTGTAAACTTTGGTGATTTGTTAGTTCTGAACGCTGGTGGAAAATTTGAAAGAAAGCCGTAACCGAAGTAGCAAAGAATGTCAATGTATGACCTTATTCAATAAATTGAATTCCTCTTCCTGACTGATCATTTATTGTAACAAACGCCCGGGCAACGCCGGGTATTTCAGCTAGTTTTATTACAAAGTAGTACCTTAGCATCATTGCTGAGATGAAATTTATTTCAAAACCTTTTCGAAATAAAAAGGTGGTGGCTTGATATTTGTCTGAGACAGCGTTGCCACTTCCGCAAGTAAAAGTCCGCCATTTGAGGGATAAAAATCCGCCAAATGCCTGAGTGGTGAAAAAGCGATTCTGTCAATGGGGCTGGTAATTTTAAATTAGCTGCACATTTATAGTTGTTTAAATAAAACACTGTGCATAAAGCCTACTATTCATAAGCATTGTACAATGTTCTATACTTGTACAATTTGTAGAGAAAGGTGGGAACGATTGCGTGCCTGCTTAATTAAAAATAAAAAAAAGTTGGCTTTGACTTTTTTTCATAATAACTGCACATTTGCAAATATTCAAAACTAAACCTTCTGTGTGGTGAGAATGTTTCAGAAGCCATCAATATTTGTCCAATTTTAGGGAAAAGTTGGGAACTATTTATGATAAAAAAAAAAAAAGTATCGCATCCTCCAAAATTCTCCCACGAAACAACGCATTCCGCCAGCAAAATGCATAGTTGCATTTTGCCCCCACCCCCGCTAGTCGATGCCTTTTTCACACCCAATTAACTGAATTCCGCCCCAAAGTGGTATCCAGGTTACCAGATGTGTTGCGATATGATTCCCCACCAGTGCTACACAATTTATCCAAATAACCTCTCTAATGAAACAAAATTTCCTGACTTCGAAACGAAAAATATTTTCAAAGTTATTAACAAATACCTGAGCTGATTCTGACAATTCTACTGTCTGTCCCCTTAAATTCAAATAATTCAAACAAACCAATCATAGTACTCCGAGCTGCTGAAAACCTTATACTATCTTCGTTTTTCTCATGATTTTGTTTTCGAAGCCTGTCGTTTATTTTCCTCTACTTGATGCATAACATATGAAACAATAACGTGTGTTGTTTCTTTTTTATTCATAATGATTGAGGAAATAATATGTCTATCTCGACTTCGGATGAAAATAATTTCCCCAAAACATTTCGCTCCCCATTTATGTCTCCCATTTTTCTCCATAACGAAAACACTCTCTATTTTGGGGACAAAATTCCCCAATCTGGTGACTCTGGCAGCATCACTGCACCAGAGTTTGCCACTCGACGCTTTCCCGCCAAACCTTGTGACGTCATTCTGGACATCTGTATTCGACTTTGCAATATTCGTAAAAACTGTTTTTTTTAATATTGAATTTATTACAATGTTTTACGGAAGTAATATAGTATTATTGAACATTGAGCGAACTACATTGAAAATCCATATCGTGTAATTTTTTTTCAGCAGTAATTTTTGCTGCAGTATATGAGTACTTTCTTAATATTTTCTCAGTTTTTGGGCTCTCTAAAAATGAAAATGGAATATTGTTGAAAAGCTAGCTCTTTTCTCTTTAGTTACGTTTTGGGGAAAGAATTAAAACCATTTCTGAGAAATATAAGTACGGACATATCTGAAAACGCGCCGTACTTAGATCATCACTGTGTTGCCACGTGGGAGGGTTTCCTCTAAATTTGTTTTGGGGTATTTAGTGCACTTTTAGGAGGCAAATGTATTTGGGGGATTTTCGTTGATTTGTTTAACTGTTCATATTTTAAAAAAATCTATTATTTATCAAAAAAAAATAGTTTCATATGATAATTTGTTACATTTATTCAAATATACCAAAGTGTGGTAAGAAACACATTTAGGCTTATATGATAATTGAATGAATATCATCGTTCAAAACTGGACGGTTATTTGTCACAACCAAAGATTGGTAGAAGAAGGCAACATATTTGATGAAAAGGAACGAATCAGAGCAATAAATAAACAAGTAATGAACACAACGATTTCAGTTGAAGAAAAGATTTACGTGGAGTTATTATTATCATCTCTTTTTCAGTCATTCACACTTTTAAATCATTCGTTGTAATTTACAAGATACTTCTTAAGTTTCATAACTCGTACACAGTGTGAAACTCCTTAAAATAAAAATACAATGTGTGAATATATGCACATTATTGTACATATAAATTGCTAATTAACATACAATAAAAGTATATTATACATATTTTTATGCATTACAAATGTGTTTACTTTAAAATATATATCGTATACAATTAATAATATTTTCAATATAATATTTTAAATATGAAGTAATAATTTTTTGTATTTTTTTGACGTTTTGGTGGTTTTTGAAATTTTTCTAGTGAGAAAAGGTTGGACTGCCAACAATGCATATACACTCGAAAACTTGAGATTTTGAAAAGATTTAACCAAAAGCAGTGTTGCCACCTCTCCGGGTTTGACCCGGAGTCTCCGGGTTTCGATAGTAATCTCCGGGCTCCGGGTTAATTCTGAAAATCTCCGGGTCATGAAACGAACTAAATTCGATATCTTTGTTTTTAAAACATTTTGTTTAAAAAATGTGGTGTACTGTTTTGCTTACTGTTCTCATATTACCGACACTTTAAGCGAAATGGCGCCAAATGTTTGTTTGGCGCCATCTCTGGTAGCCGTATTGAAAAATGTCAATTCTAGAGATTTTTAAGTTCTCAGGTTTCTATTTGTACTAAGGTGGTCGTACAGAACAAAGCAAAACATTTACTTTTCCTCGCATATTTGATTGTCTTTTTAATAAATCAATTGGCTTATTAAAGAAAAGTTGATGCCGTCGCGATAATTGATTTACCCACAGATATCAAATGGGCGAAAATTTTCTCATCCGTACCAACTTTCAATGAGCTTCCGAAAATTGTTGCAACAATTTTGTCCATTCCTGTGAGCAACGCTTACGTCGAACGCGTATTTTCTATTATGGGAAATTTGTGGAGTGATACTAGAAATAAAATGAGGGCGGAATTAGTAAAAGCGGAACTGTTGACTAAATTGAATTATGAAATGTCATGTGGAGAATTTTTTCAAATTTGTTAGTCTACCAGAACAAATCGAGTTATTAAAAAAGGTGCTTTCAAATCAGAAATACACGTGGAAGTAGATGCCATTACAGAAATGTATGTAAAAGTTATTTTTGTGATAAATATGTAGTCGAAGCAAACTGTATCAATTGTTCGTAATGTTTGTGATGTAATTATCAATATATTTAATATATTTATTTGTATGCAAATTGAAAGAACAATTGATCGTTATGTAATTAACAATATTTTATAATAGTTATTATATTACTCTTATATTTTATAAAAGAGTTTGTATTGTTTTGTAAGAGATATTAATTAATATAATATGAATAATTATATTATATTTTGAATATATTGTCATCTTTTGCATTTAGACCCCCCCCTCCGGTAATCAGTGATCTCCGGGTCATGGGTTTCCGAAAGGTGGCAACCCTAACCATAAGAGCATGTAATTTGACTTAATTTCTTGGAATTTGATTTTTTAATAGAAGTGACATGTAATTTAGTGCATTGCGCTCTATAGAACAAACACAATGCTTAAAGAAACAAATGAAGCAATGGTGAAAAATTGTTTTAATTTTTTAATAAACTAATTTTTTGAAATAATAAATTTCTGAAAATTCAAAAAGTTTGAATGAAAGTTGACCTTTTTCAATAGTTATAAACACAGCTTTTCTTATGCTAGCAATCTTGTAATTAATCAGAAAATTTTATTTTTAAAATATGTTACGGGTTTCATGAGAAGTACGCGCAAAACTAAAAAAAATCGACACAGATTTTAAAATATTCCATTTTAAATAAACTGCGCATACAATTCGATCATTTCGATGGAGAATTATCTGTATTTTAAGATTTCCTCTACTTCTAAGCATTACAAATGGAAGATTTAAATACAAATCGATATCGGTGATCTACAAAATATTTCCGATAAGATAAATTTCCGTCGAAATCTTGAGATCGAATTTTGCAGTAGTGCATAAAAAACCCTCTACATTATTCTAGTTGTATATACACATTCTATAACTTCCCTTTACAATATAAGAGTAGGAGCAAATAATATTCTGATGTAAATATTTTCAGTAATTTCGATTATAATTTTAAGATGTTCTTTTCTTCTGTTTAGTCTTTTGAAAAAATGCGTTGTGTTGACGGTTGGGGAGAGGCAATGTGGCAACTCCTCTGGCAGTTGCGTCAGGAGTTCTTCAGACCATCTCATTGTGAGTTGAACAAACGGAAAGATTCCCACTGGAGCACACCTTTTCTTCTGTGACCAGTATCGTAAGTAGTATTTAACAATTTTGTGGTAAATTACAAGCTAGTCATCGACGGGGATTGTAGCTTTTCTTTTCTTATAGTAGAACTACTGTTGAAGCTTAAAACAAAAACGGGTGTGAAATTTCCAAGGGGAGCGAGATGATTTAATTATCTAGGGAAATATAATTATTAGATAAATATTAAAATAAGTGTTAATACGAATGCCATAATAATGTTAATAATATGCCATTTTGAAGAACCTTTTATTTCTAAATATTATATGTTGTCAAATACCTTACAACAACCATTTAATTGTCATGATCTCTGAGTAAAATGAAGGAAATTTAGCGAATTTTGTTTTTGTGGTACCAATAATAATACGAAAATAATATATTAATAATAATGCATGAAAGAATGTTATTTACTCGTTATTTGTTACTTGTTATATCTTATTTCTTGTTAGAACTATTCTCCCGCTAATTAAAAAAATTGTTATACTCAATAGACCCGAAATATCGTTTAGTTAATTTCTATTTTAAAATATAATTAAATTTGTATATTAGTAGTGAACTATTAGGACATCCAACAAATGGAAAAATGTTAATGTGTACGATTTGTAAAGTAAAATATAATAGAAATATTTGAACAGTTGAGGTATGTGCGTTTTAATAATTGATTCGATATTTAATGTCACTATCAAAATTTAAACGTTAATAAGTAACAAGAAGAATAGGTACATAATACGTTTGATTACTTCGTGTGTAATTTTCTTTGAATTCTTGATTTCAAAGATGCGAGAGAAGCCGAATTGCATAACTATTATGGCTAACCACTATAGTATATAGCATCTAGTGATACGCGATGGCGTCATCATATTGTTTCTGCAACGCCAGAGCGAACACCAGTTATCGATGTTACTCATAAAACCCATTGCAAACATTTAATCATTAAAACAAAATTCAAAATTTATTGCTTATTTATCCTTGAAAATCGATTTTATTACATGGGAGTTTTTTTTTCTCCCTTTCAAAATTCAAAACTTAAGTAGTATATGATTTAGTGTAGGGATCACAGAATTTTGAAAATGTGCACACAATTCACTTTTCCCATAGCCCGTCATACGCAGTTTTTAACTGTTTTTTGACGTAAATAAATAAATAAATAAATGGATATGATGAAAGAGAGAAAATGAAGCTCAAGAGAACTCCCCTGAACAGTACAGCGTGCATTGTATTTCTATAGTTACATAATGAACCTGATTAACTTCATGTTTACACCATGAATTGGTACTTCTAGTGATAAACCATATTTGCAAAACTAGCGAATATCAAGTGTAATAATTGTGTAAACCGGAGAGAAAGAACGAGGTAGGCTCCAGTGGTGGAGACTCATCGGTCAAAAAGTGCAGCACTCTCAGCTGAAATACATACGTTAAGACTACCATATTTACGTATATTTTTTAAAATATTTAAACCCGTAAAGTCTACGAACCAATTATTATATGAAAGCAAAATATTAAATTATATGCCGTGTGTTGCCTGCATGAAAATTGCTTAAATTAAGTACGAATAATTCAAAATGTTTTTATATTTGTTAGTAGGCGATTCAAATAATTTATAAGTAAAACCGTATATTGTACAAACAATTTAAAATAATGTCACATTTAGATTAAATGCACTGACTACAGTACAAAGTCTAGGAAAATATGCTATTTTACCTCGCATTTGATATCAACTTTAATAAAATAAATGATCTTTTATGCTTCACTTGGATAGAATGCTTGTTAATTGTTAAACTCGTGTAAATTTAAGTAATTATTTTTCATTTCCGTAACTACTCGTATTATAGAAGGATTTTCCTAAGGATGAGCCCAAGTGACAGTTCGCGAAAACAAGTGAACATCACATGTATGTCAGAGAAGTATCCCTCCGCCGCGACAGCTGTTCAGTCACGCCCTTTCGTAAAGAGCTAATGGCTCCTGTGAAAACATCCCTATGAAGTCTAACAGTTCCCCTGAGGTATATGCTCGCACATAAGTCCGGTAAATATTTAAATTTAATTACGTTATGTGGAAAATCTCTTAACATGCTCTCACAATCAGTAAAAGAAAACTGCCACGAATGTAAATAGAAAGAAAAATGATTTTAATCCGGAAACACGTGCATCGGTTTGCATCTCGCATTCAAGTCTCGGTTTTAAAATATATTTATCACACAAAAACGAAATTCAATGTAATACATAAAGAAAAAAAGAATTTTTACAGAAGAGAACATAACACTGCACTTCCTTAATATCAATTATTTCTCGCGGCGCACTATATTTTTGTTGGACAAGGACACAACAAAAGGAAGTGTCGAAGCCATTTACAAGTTAGCCAACTGCAAAAGAACGAATGCGGGAAGAGAGTCTAATGGGCTCAAGGGCACAACGACCACAGAACCTTCAGTTAAGTTGCCAGCACTAGCTGTCACTTTGACTCATCGTTAGGAAAATTGCTCTATATATCAGAATTGCGGCTTTTCAAAATGATGAAAAAATTGCGACGAATATTTGTTGTTTTTTTTGTTTTGTTTTTTATTTTTTTTATTTTTTTATTTTTTTATTTTTTTATTTTTTTTTAATAGGTAATTATTACAGGCAAAGTAAAAATCTTGATGCAATGTGGCTAGGCCGAAGGCCTTTAAGCCATTACAATACCTACATTCTACAGCGTTCTAACCTTTCGAATTCTGGTATTCACCCCAAATGGTCTCTCCTTCGCATCAAAGCCGCGGAAAAGAGACCATAAGGTACGGCTGAGGGAAAAAACCCTGAAGGGGGAAAAACCTGCCGTCAGAAGCCGAGTACATGCTAATCTATCCAGTTTTTAAACCATTTATTTATTTGGCGCGGGCGTCAGGCATTCTCCTTCCAGTGTTTGGCCTCCTCCGCACCTGAAAACAAACAGCACCACAGAAAATCGTCCGCACCAACGCCTCTGCCCTAACATTTCCGATTCCTACTTCCCTTCGCCTCCTAATGTGTTTTATTTTAACCGTTTCCTTTTATTTTGTTTTAATATAATTTAATTTTAATTTATTTAACTTATTTTAATTAATTTAAATTAAATTTATTTAACTTATTTTAATTAATTTAATTTTAATTTATTTAACTTATTTTAATTAATTTAATTTTAATTTATTTAACTTATTTTAATTATTATAAGTTAATTTATTTATTTTTATTGACTTATTTATCTACTTATACTTAGCAATTGACTAAAACTTATAACTTTTTTTTTTTTACTGTTTACTAACCTAACATAACTTACTGACTAACTTAATTATTGTTAGTTTATTGATTTATTACTTATTTCTCTCCAGTCTAGGCTCTGCTCGTACTAACCAGTGCTGTTTTCCCACTCCCTAATTTCAGTTTCTCTAATGGTCCGAACCTTTCCTAGAAATGTTCCTAATTCTTTCATGAAGTTAGATCTTTTATCACCTAGAATGTTTTGGGCGAGCGTTACGTTCCTATGTTGGAAGTAGTAATTTCCCATTCCCATCCATTTTCCTCTCCAAGTTTCGGTCGCATTGCAAATTAAAAGGATGTGGATCCAGTCTTCCCTATCACCGCAAAGCACACAGATGCCATTACCATTAGAGTCCTTTAATCTACGTTGCATCCACCCCCGACCCTGAACCAAGCGTATCCCCCTCTTGCGTCCTTTCGCAGTGTGTTTACGTAACGTTCGCAACCCCATAACGGACTCGCGTGAATTTGCGCAACTAGCGAACGTTTTTCGGCCGTTGCTGCCAGGATCTCTTGCCTTCTAATATCCGCAAGTCTACCCGAAATCAGCCGTTCTATCTCACGTGTTCCCCTATCTCCCACCATCTCCGGAGAAACGTCTCCCAGACCTGCACGTTCCAGTAGCAGTTTAATTTTATACGACCAGTGGCGTTGGTTGCTTCCCTGTAACTGCACTCGAAAACATCTATGTATAAGTGTGTCAGACTGTTCACCTGCTAATTTAATCCAAAGTTTAATGGGTTTCATTTTAAAATCTTTCCAAATTCCTACACTACCGACCTCTCTTAGGACTCCGGCATTTGCTGCGAATCTAGAGACTCCGAGAATTAATTTGAAATAATCTGTTTCGACGCTTTCTAGTCGATCTATCCTATCCACTCCCCAAATTTCTGCACCATAATTCATTGCTGGGAGAACTAGCGATTTAAACATTGTATCGCACACCTTTAAAGACAATTCCGGAACCCTGCGCACTGCGCCAACGATTTCTTTGAGCGCAATTCTTCCTTTACTGTGCGCCGCCACTATGTGATTATTCCATCCCCCATTCATGGAAAATTTTGCCCCAAGATATGTAAATGTTTTAACCCGGTCGATCTCGTCCTGAGCGTAAAACCATTTCTCTTTACTACCCCAGATAAATCCATTCTTGAAGACAACTACTTTAGTTTTTTGAATATTTACTTTCAATCCCCATGTTTCACTATACGTTTCTAAGAGATTTAAACTTTTCTGTAAGCCGTCAATAGTCTCCGAACATAAAACTAAATCATCAGCATATAGTAGTCCGGGAATGTTCAGGCCCTCAATTTCCGGTGCAGATGTATCCGCTTCCTGTAACCACGTCAATAAATCGTTTATAAACAAGATAAACAATAGCGGTGAGCGAGGACAGCCCTGTCTTACTCCTACTGTCGATTTTATTTTTCGCGTTGTACTTCCATCACCGCACCTGACACAGAAATTTACGTCTTCGTACATGCTCTGCAGCACTTTTAAAACTTTACGTGAGACGCCTAGCCCATTCAGTTTTTGCCATAAAGCTTTCCTATTGATAGAGTCAAACGCCTTTTCGAAATCTACAAAACTGCAATATAAGTGGCCCCGTTTACGCGCAAGCGCCTGTTTTACTAGGGTATCTAACACAAAGATATTGTCGGTAGTCGCGAAGCCTCTCCTAAAGCCTGCTTGCAATTCTGATATTTTACCGTGCTTTTCCGCCCATTCACTCAGTCGCCCGTTGAGTATTTTACAAAATAGTTTGCTCAGCGCTGGTAAAAGACTAATTCCGCGAGAATATTTGTTAAAACGCAATATAACTCAGACTAAAGTAATTATGGTCATAAATATGTTTGAATTAATAACACTGGTTACAAAATCTTCAGGTGATTCGAGACCAAGACGAGATCATATAATTGCGTAAGTACCGTAGACACGCAACAGCAAATTCCAAGCAAATTTTGCATTTGCAAAAATATTGCAGTGTTGCCACTTAAAATGAAGGTTGACGTTTAGAACTCGGTACAACTAAACCCTTAGACTGTTTGGTGTCTTTTCTGACCCAAGGCGCAAATAACATTGCGATTTGCAACACATTGGAAATTATTCACACGAACGTCTTTTAAATGTGCTATTTATGTCCAGTTTAACGTATGTTGTAAAATTTTCATTTTTGTACTTTTTCTTGGTTTGAAGTAATTTGATTTTTATGAGGATGGGGTAAGAAATGCTCCCAATTAGATTTCATGTTTCAATTACAAGAAAAGTTCTAAAATCGTGTCCATTTCAGTTTTATAAGTTTACGTTTCTGAATGAAAATTTGGCATATTTGTCTATTACGAGTTATTTTAAAAAAAAAACTAAAGAAATGGCCAAAGCAGATCCACATTCATCACAGGATATACCTCGAACTCCTGAGAAAGTTAGAACCCAAAATATTGAGAAAGTTGCGGAGGCATTACTGATATTCCAGAGATTGGCATTGCTTCATAAAATCTAGTGGCCGTTGTCGTAACTAAAACACCCACTCTACCCGCATTTCTTCAAGCCATTAGTCAAGAAAAGTTGTGTGATTAATAAACTGTTGGATAAAACGTGTGGGGTCAAAACTGACCCTAAACAGAGTCCACGTAAGTAATGGAGAAACAGAATCGAAGGGTTAAGAAAGTCGTTTAAACTGGCACTTTGCATCGCTCCGGCGAGGGGGAAATCCACGGTAGATTGATTGATTGATTGGTTTTTTCATGTTTCCGGGCGCGTCAACTGCTCTGGTCATTAGTCCCGTTAATGTAGTGCATGTTTTTTTCTCGAGAGATGGCGGTGATCTTCCCCCAATCGATGGAGAGATCCGGCGCCGACCTACCGTCGGCTAGTGGGATTTCCCCCTAACCAAGACTGTCCCACCAGCGGGGCACCGCCCCAGCCGGGACAAGCTCTAAGCTCCCGACCGGTCTCCCGAAATATGTGGTAGTGTAGTGCATGTTAGTGTAAGTGTGTGTAAGAGGAGAGGAGAAGACAAGGAATGGGAAGGACAGATTGCGCGCGGTCCGTGGCCCGTTCGGTAGGGTACTGCTCCGGCATTCGCCTGGTGTTGACGGGAAAAACCACGGAAAACTACCGATCAGAGCAACCGGCCGCTAGAATTCTCCTCCAAACAGCGACTGAATTCGACCTAGCTGAAAAGCTAGTGTCGAAAATCCTACCGCCGTCAGGTCTCTAACCTAGAAACTGCCGGTCAGAGGCGCTGCTGTGACAGTTGATGCACTGAGCTACCGCTCCCGGTTTCACGGTAGACGGGACGAGGGGTGGTTAGGCGATTATATGGGGAACCTATCGGTGGGGAGGGGTACAGCGTATACATAACTTAGTACATGCTTATAAAAAGCACAGAGTGGGCGATTTAAAAAAAAAGATTATTAAAAAAACACTACTGAAATCATTTTAATAGTTCGTAATTGGTCACGAACGTGACGTCATAAGTTAGGGGACTCAATTTCACCCTAGTATCTCGAAGCTCCATTACGAAATAGTGCTCGATCGTGGTGGTGTGCCTCTGTAATAAACAAAGCTTGTAGTGTTTTTTCTTCACAACGTGTTTGCAACTGCACAGTTTGAATTCTGGAAGTTTTCTTACTGAATATAGGGCTTACTGAAGCGCTTTATTATAAAAGTGAGTGGGTAATTATGCGGTGGATAGACTCGGAAAGTTGCTTGTAGTGAACGCGAGGCCCCAGCGTCTACGTAATTTGGATTCGGGCGAACGAAGTGAGAAAGTAATTTGGCGTTACATTGCGGCAGGGACAAAGTGAAGGGGCAAGCGATGAAAATCGTCTATCGGTAAGTTTTATTCATTTTCATGAGAGCTTAGCGCACTTTCAGGGAGTGCTTAAGGCGGCTCCCCTCCACTGCCCCTCCCTCCTTCCTCCTCCAAGCCCCTCGCTTTTCTAAGAGTGTACAGTGTTCCCTTCTTTAACCAAAATAAATGCATGGCTACGGTTATTAGTATTAGCAGGATTATCATCTGTCCTCCTTTAGGAGGACATGTCCTCTTTTTTTCAAAAATTACATGGAACATCCTCCTTTTTTTATGTTGAATTGAAAACAATACTGGCATAATTTTAAAGTAATTAAATTAATTAAAAGGGCTTCATGTCTTCAATATCTTAATTTTACGCAAATAAATGGCCTCCATAAGAGTTCATTAGGTTTATTGTGATATAAAACGTATTTATGCTTATTGTTTGGTGGATAACGAAGGTGAGTGGGAGGGCGAAGTTATCCCGGGAGCTTTCATTTTTAATGACACCAAGTCTAATGTGATTTTCAAAGATTATTATGGTTTGGAGTTGTTGAGTACATTGCCTATATACTTCGTGAACTATAAAAAAATGCAAAATGTCTTCCTTTTCATTGAAATGTCTTTTCATTGAGTAGTTTAGTTTAAGTAGCATCTTTAGGTTATTGAGTAGTTGGAAGATCTTGTAAAAATTTATATGATTTCTGTATAACTTTTTGCTGTAAACATATTTTTCACATTACACTTTTTATTTATTTTTACACTTACTCATTACATTAAACTATTACGCATATTTTCCTTTTTAATGGCATATATTACCAATTATATTTGCATATTTCGCTGTTTATATTGCATATAAATCACACTCCTAGTAATAATTGTTTCCATTCTAAAGTTATTAATTCTTTGATTTGCAGGACTTCGTCCCGACTAAGGGACAAAACTGTAAGTAACAACTCCACATTGTCGTCCCACAGTCCCAGAATCGGTAAGTTCACTATTTTTTTATTGCAACATATTACTACAATCATGAGATGTGACGGACGCTTTCAAGATACTTCATGTACTAAAAATACCACTCAAACTCTACGAGATATTTTTGGGCAATGAATTCCCAGTGGAAGATGTTTGAGAAGGGTCCACGAAACTAATATTGAATGAAGCGTTTTGATGATAAGTTCTAGTATTGGGATGTGTATGTTTTTTAAAATTGGGATGTATATGTTTTTTAAAATTTAAATTAAAAATTTAATTTAATTTGTCATTGAAGGAACGCTGTCTTCAACCTTTGTTGGGAGTTTGCATGGAGTAATCCTTTACTTCCTTGTCAAGTCTCGTCACGTCGCAGTCAGTCGGTCCTTTTATCCCTTCGACCAGGTGCTCGGCTTAGATCCCGGGCTTCTTGGCCGGTCACCCAACCAGGAACCCGCGAGTCTCGAATTCTCTTAACCTCCGTGGCTTCACGGAGCGTAGTAAACGAATTCGGCTAACGGCGCCGGTTTGGTGTGCAGGCGGGGTCGCTGATACGTTCGCCCTAACCACTGTCAGTCGCTCGCACCGATAAGACTCGATAGGTCGGTCATTTATCCCTTCGGCCAGGTGCTCGGCGCCGTTAATCCCGGGGTTCCTAGCCGGTCACCCAACCAGGAACCCGCGAGTCTCGAATTCTCTTAACCTCCGTGGCTTCACGGAGCGTAGTAAACGAATTCGGCTAACGGCGCCGGTTTGGTGTGCAGGCGGGGTCGCTGATACGTTCGCCCTAACCACTGTCAGTCGCTCGCACCGATAAGACTCGATAGGTCGGTCATTTATCCCTTCGGCCAGGTGCTCGGCGCCGTTAATCCCGGGGTTCCTAGCCGGTCACCCAACCAGGAACCCGCGAGTCTCGAATTCTCTTAACCTCCGTGGCTTCACGGAGCGTAGTAAACGAATTCGACTAACGACGCCGGCTTGCCGATTTGAAATCTAGTCCTCTCTCTCATATGCTCATCCAACATGGTCTTGCACGACTACCTATAGCTGACGAGACTTAAGCCCTAGAAGGTCTGCGAAGCGACTGACCCCTTCCCATCCTACTTACGACTTCTCTACACTGCCAAGAGCTCTTCCTCGTAAAGCGCTCTTGGCGTGTAGAGAAAGCGACGAAGAGGAGAGCTGCTGCTGGCTCCGATGGCGACGAACATCGAAGACGTGGCAATGGAAGCCTGGACGACTGACGCAGCGGCTGGCAACCCAGACAACTCCAAACTGCATGCCATCCCAACCCCGCAAGACAGAAGTGAGCGAGACCACACACCCTTCCCCACACAAAACAATCCAGGTCCCTTAGACAAAGACAATGCTTTTTATTTCCCAAGAAAACATTTAAACGGAAACCTTTGCCCCCTGTTCAGAGTATTTCTTGCAAAAAAATTTCAACCCCATATCTGCCTTTATTTCTGTACAGCTAACTTTGACAAATATTGACAACCCTTTTGAGCAGACTGACACAACTACAGCTCAACAGAACACACAAAACCGCACTCAGACTAAAAATTGGACAATTAAAAATAGACTTAGACTCAATCTTTTGCCCAACTACAATCACCAAAGACCTAATGACACACTGCAGTGCACAGAAGACAGAAAAATGTACGAGTATAGAACTCATTATTTCCTCCAAAACTGTGATGGCACACAACAAAATCAAAGAAATATCTGACACAATACGGACCACAGAACTTAAAGACAATTACTTCAGATTACCTACCATTTTAACCTAGAGAGAAACTTGTAGTAAAAGGACTGTCCCTTAACTACCCACTCGACAAAATTAAGGACACCCTGACAACTGAAAGTAACTTACTTCCACGTGACTGAAATGTTGAAACGTGACACCAATGGACAAATCACCCCACTGTGAATTTTCATTATTGTAATACCACGATGTGACATGACAGTGACTAAACAGGCAATTCAAAACATTGGTAACTACAGTATCAAAATTGAAGATTACCAAGAGATAGACAGGGTTCCACTGTGCAAAAACTGCCAGAGACTATACCACACCAGAACTTACTGCCAACGACTAACGGTCGGTGCCCTCTGTTCCATCAACCACTGAATCCTCTACTTCCGCCCAGACAGACTCTTTCATACCAAAATGCAAGAACTGTAACTTGAACCACCCTGCTGTTGACTACAACGGCCCCTACATAACTCTAGCTAGTGCCCTCCGACAACAACGGATTAAGACTACCCAAAATGTAAGTGACAACTTTAACCTCTCATTAAATTCATTCCCACCCCTCTCAGAACCATCAAGATCATACTTATTAGTCTCCTCTAATAATCACTCCACGATTAATCAACAAGACTCCCAACCAACTACACTTTCATCCCTTACTGGCTTAAAACAATTACATTAATAAAATCTTGTGACATCAAAAAAATACTATCTGCAATCACCCCATTCATCGCCATCTTCAAAGGCCCTGGAGATATCCTCTCAAAATCATTTCAGGCTGTCATTAAACTTGTAGAAATTTTTAATTAATGGCTCCTTCTGTTCGGATCTTAACTTTCTCTTCCTGGAATGTGCGCGGCGGTTTAAATGACGAAAATCCTCTTCTAAAACTATTTCTGAAGGATTAATTCGACAGGATTATGTGCCTACAAGAAAAATGGTTAAAACCACCTGTACATTTCGGTATCCAAAATTATTCAGTAGATAGAACTGACAGAACTACCTCCACTTGAGGTGGTATGGCAATATTAGTTGAAACCATATTCTCCATGCCCCATACCAACTCCCTTCCACTAAGTCCTTAGAATGCTCTACCGTCATAGTAGGAACTCCTGAACCCCAATTATAGTACTTTCAGCATACAAAAGTCCAGGCGACCCCATCCCTAATTATGATCTTTTAGTTCTTGTTAACCTACTCTACCCCTTTATTCTTTCCTGCGACCTAAATGGTAACAACATACAATGGGGCTGCAAAACGGCAGACACGACGGAACGGACAATAGAAAACTTTATCGACACGCACCCTAACATACTTATTAAATGCCCTCCAGAACCGACACACTACATACGAGACTCACCAAACGACATTCTTAACTTTGTAATTCACTCGACAATTATGCAGACTTCAAACCCGAATAAAGAATTTGACCTTTTTAATAGTTCTGACCACCTCCCACTTATCTTTTCTAGTGCTTCAACAACTCCATACATCACGCCACACCGACCATCACAATCGACAACTAACTGGAAAAAAGTTTCGCATATTTTGTGAAAAAAGATACATGTCCCAGACAACATCCCCACATCGTAGGACATTGACAAATCTACTTCTCACCTGACGCGACAAATCAAAAATGCATACTGAAAGACGACAATACAAAATAACGACCACCCTACCCTACAAGCTCAAAGACGCTTTTACAAATATAGACGAAACAATGACAAAAGACGGCTCACACTTGCAGCGACTTACATCGAAAATACTGGACTACGAAACTAATAAATATGATGTACTAAATGATAAATGCAGCCTCAATAAAATTCATAAAGTTATCCCAGCGGTCAGAGCAAACCCCATCAAAATTCCCCCCCCTAAAATCTCCTAACAATACATTAAATTTCAATCCACAAGAAATAAGAAACACCTTTGTCCATACCCGAGCTCAAACTTTTCTTCCTCCAAACATCCTCTTCCCCGATTCGGTAATCATAAATTATTTAAAATCCCCAAATCAACCCATTAACCAACACCCGTATACCACAAGTGACCGTGAAGTATCTCAAATTATAAAAAACAATTTCGGCCCAAAAATCGCCTCTTCCCGACGGAATTCTCCCTTCCCAACTTCACCACCTTTCCAAAAATGCTTTGGATCACCTAGTCAAAATTCTAAATTCCTGTTTCTATTTATCATATTTCTCCACCTTTTGAAAAACTGCCCTCGTGGCAATGATTCCAAATCCCGGCAAAGATCAGCAATCCTCCAACATAGCCCCATTAGCTTGCTCCCCATTTTTGGCAAAATATTTGAAAAGGTTGTTCTCCTCCGAATTTATCCCCTCCTTAACTTCATCATTTGCCCCGGAATTGATGTCTGAAATCTTTCGCACTTCTTTCCAACTATAATTTTTCTCCAAAATAACAGGGATTTTTTTCATTTCTATTCCTTTTTCTCCTTGTGCAGTTTGTAGTTTTTGTAATATGTACTTGACAATAGAAACTCTAAAAGCCCTCAAATAACATGTTCGGAGTGTCCAATTTGTTTTGTGCGTGACAAAAAATAACTGCATTTAATGATACGTAAGACAAGTCAGTCAAGCAATTACCAAGGATTTGGCTTTTTCTACTGCGGCAGTAATTTTGCTTTTTCTACTGTTGCAGTTGAATCAAAATCAATTTTTAATATATTCTCTTTTACGGGTTTTTGACTGAAATGTTTGCAGTAGTTTTGCGAGGCTTCTAACCATGTACCCTGTCTCGTAATTACTGGTTGGGGTGGTAAATACAGATCAAGATAACACTCCTTAAAACTTTTCATGTGGCTTGAAGCCTTCAAAAACACATTTTTTATTGACGATATCAGTGCATCGACGTAAGGAAGTTGGTTTCTCGCAGTTTCCGCAACTCTTAAAAATTGCATGAGTCAGGCAGGTTATACGAAACATTTTTGATAAAACACTTGCAGTGTCTTTCCCGGCTTCACCATGTGAAGAGAAGCATCACAAAAAATATCAAAACGTTTTCATTAAATAAACGTTTTCGTTCACTTGGCCATAAATACTCATTGAATGACAAAAATTAACAAATAATGTAAAAAATATGAAGTAAAGGTAAAATATGTAAATTTAGATGCTTATTCTGAAATATGTAAAATGAGATGCTTTTATTTGTCTCAGAATGTCTTGAAACAAATCGTTGCAATTGAAAAAGTAAGTTATCTAGTTGTTGTAAATGTATGTAAATACAGTTGCATCCGCTCCCGGCAAATAACGTACCGGCCCCAAAAAATTCCAAGAGTCATCAGCCTCTTTCCAGAATGTCGTAACTAAAATATCAGAACACGTTTAATGAATAGAAAACTAGTACGAAAATGTCTGTGCCGTTCTTTGGCCCTACTAGTTATTTGCTGTATCGTCTTACGAATTTCTTCGTAAGAAGAGAAAGTTATGTAATCGTGCGCCGGAAAGCGGCGATTTTTTTAGTATACGTACATTCTATATTGATATAATAATAAAGTGTCGGAATTGTGGAGTACATTTTACATTTTCGTCTAGGACTTCATAAATAAGCGCAAATTTGAAGACTAGTGGGGATAATTTCTTAAACTAGTTTATTAACACGTGTGGGTTAATATTAGTCACTTAAATCTATTAGAAATTCAGGATATTTCGTAATTAATTTCAATATTTCTTAATATAGGCGTGCCCTGTTCCTAAAGTGGAATAGTGCATGCTTTTTTATGCAAATAATGAATCCATTAGCGTCTAGCAAAATGTTTTATTTAAGCAAAAATACATATTTAGTTTAATATTACAGACAATTCCTGCAGACAAAATTCCTTCTTGTACCACACAACTCCACAGTACGATATAGAGGGTCAACATAAATAAGTTAGAAAGTGCAACTTAATGTATACAGTCAAAAGAACCATGTACATTTTACAGCAGTAATGCGGAATGTCTGCATTACGACAATGCTCGTATCCAACATTAAGGACATAGCGGTCATATTTCTTTCAAGCTGTTTGGCGATCAAAATCTGCATAAATGTTCTTTATAATGAGCAGGAAGTTGCTTGTTGTAAGTATTATATGAAATATGTAGCTTCTCCTTTTTAGACAATTTAAAACTTTTAAAAACATATTTTATTCGTGTAAGTTGATCATTGCATAAAAACTTCTTTAGACTGTTGTGGAGTCAGGTTTGCTCCATTATATCAGGTTACAATATCCTTACAATTGCAATATGTATTATGTTCTCAAATATAGTATATCAAATATAGTGTGGAAGAAACAGGAAAATTACACAGCACAGACTTAAGCAGCGTCAAAAATTTACTTTCTACTAGGAAAAAACAAATACTCTGATCTAACGTAGCTCATTTAATGACAGCCATTTTAAAATTAAATCAGCAGCAGCAAGATTATTTCATTATGGGTGCCATTGGTAGAATTCAAGTACTTTGCGATAAAATGTTTTGTTTCACAGAGCCCATGTTTCTCTGTACCCCATGTTTCCCTATTCTATTTTGACGTTCTCGTCCTTACGAATGTACTTCGCAAGAAGAGAAACCTAGAAAAACGCTGAGAAACGACGAATTTTAGACAGAAAAACCTTTATTGCCCGACCCTGGAAGCGGAAAAATGAATAATTTATGTTGCTATATGTAAGGGAACGAAAATATGTTCCTTACAGACAGATCTTTAAATAAATTCATGTTCAATTTTTCGAAAATATGAGGGTTTTTACTAAAATTTGCACGAACTGTATAGGCAAATGGAAAAAAAAATTAACATTTTTTTCTGAAAAACCTCTCCAAATTTTTTCTTTAAATTTTCTCCCAATAATTTCTTTAAATTTCTCCCTCGTTTTTAAGAGATGGTAAAAATTATGATACTAGTCCCATTTCAACTCTTCTCCCTTTTTTATAAAATTGCAGAAAGTTAACATTTCAAAACTACAAAATGGGAGAAAACAATTTTTTCCACAAAGTCTCTTGTGAATCAGCTCTTTAAAAACGATCATGTTTAATTTTAAAAAATATCTAGTTCCCTTAATTGGCGCTTGAAATTTCAACAATTTCTAAAAAAAGTATTTTCTCAAAAAACACTCCAAATTTTTTCTTTAATTTGTCACCGCTGATAGAAGAAGGGCCACTAAAATGAATGGAGTGGGGATCACTTCCTATGACTTCTCTGAAGTTTTGAAGGTGGCAAATTTAGAAACAATAGGAGAAAGTATGTGCTGTTGTAGCAGCACTAGTTTAATGAAGGTATAAAATTACCTTTATGATGCCGTTAAGAATAAAAGTAAACATTCACGTAGTTATAAATTATGATAGTTTATTAGGTTATTTAATTGTATTTTTGTATAACGTTGAATTTTTGTATGTAACAGTGTATTTTTTTTCAACTTTTTGATCATATAAATTATTATATTTTTACACACAAAAACGTGTTTGTTAATTGAAATACACGATTTGAATTGAATGCACGCATTGATTGTTCGCGCCACAATTGCGACATCTATCAGATTTTTGGCAACATTTGCCGATATGTCGTAATGTAGATGTCGATAAAGCACATTAAATTGCTGGGAACCTGCCTGAAAAATGTTTCCAACCAGAATTTTTTTCTCTGTGCTGATATTCGAAGCCAGGATCTCAGAGTTAAGAGGAGATTTATGTTACCTTGATATCACAAAATCCTCACAACAAAATTCGGACTCTTAAACAAGTGGGGCATCACATACTTTCTCGCATTATTCGTATAGTAGTATGCTACTATACGAACCTGCAAAAGTGTCAACCAGCAAAATTTCGGTCTAGCTTATCTATCTATACTCAGATTTAAACACAGGGGCACTTCAACGTCTCGAGCTGGAAGAAAGGGGAAGATTGTCATCTAATCGAGAGCTCCAATACCAAACATTTCAGTTGTAAGGAAGCTGTCAATTAGTTGACAGTGTTCCCTTCTTCGTCGAGCTCTAAAGTGCCTCTGTGTTTAAATCGGAGTATAATGTCGAAAATCCTGCCATCTTTGGTTCTCGAACCCTGGAACCTGCCTATCACAGGCACTGCAGAGACATCAGTTAATGTTCTGGGCACCTAAGCAGGTTCTCTACTAAAGAGCATTGGCGGCTGTTCCTTAAGACTCTGTAGGGTGGAGCCCTCCCCACAAAAATCAACCCCGGGAACAGTTGCAGAAAGTATTAAACTTGCAATAAATCGACTCGTTTAATTTGTGCATACCACGAGCGTAATTTTTGAAGACGAATTTAGTTATAGTGCCCAATTATGCGCAAGATAAATGTTTTTGGAATGGGTAGCATCGTGAACTATCGGGAGTCCGTCCGTAGCTAGTGCATGCAGGCAATTGAAGCTTCAGGAAAAATGAGGGTGGAATTGGAGTTGGCTAAGGGGAGCGTTCTATGAGGATTTTGTTCAGCAGTCTACGGCTATTAACTAAGCTGAGAATACCGACCCTTCCATCTGATTACATAAATTACTGTAAACGTAATTAGCATAGAATTTATCTTAGACAAAGATTAAAATCCCGATACGTGAAAATGTACGCAAAATGTCAGAGTTTTCCTCCTTCAAGAAATATTTTGTAAAGGTAAAATATATGTGATAGTTCGGACATACATGCCCCCTGACTCGGACCGCGGCCAGAGACATGATCTGGGCTGTCCGGGTGACGCCGCGTCGAAGGCTGAAGTGCCGACGTTTTGACCGAAATATCGCGGTCCTCTTCAGGTCTGTACTTCCAGGCAATGGAAGTAGGCAGTACAGCTCTGACCATCGGTCAAAATGTGGACACCTCAGCCTTCGACGCGGCGTCACCCGGACAGCCCAGATCATACATGCCTCCTCCTAATTAGAACCTACCGACCGCCACTACTCAAGAGAAGAGGAAACGAATGGTACGACAAAGTGTGTGTCATTTGGTAGCACCACTAGATTTAATTGTAAATTAAGATTTCAAATACCGTCCTGTGGATTGTTTGCAAAAAGCCCTAACAGCGCATCAATAATTAATTTTTACTTTCTCGTATACGTACGTATATACGGAGTAATATACGTAGTATAGATAAAGTTATGTAATGCTGCGGAAAATCGATTTCCAGATTTCAACGAAAATACACGTTTTGGGGTCCCCTGATAAACAAAAGGAATTTTACAAAACGTCCGTCCGTCTGTGAACACCACTAGCGCCTAAACCATGCGTAGGATTTTTTCCAAATTGAAGAAACCTCTGTCCATCTGGCTCAAGTTTGAGCAGTCTTAGCCTTAGAATTTCTGATATATGAGAAGATAAAGTAAAAAATATACATTTTCTTCTCAAGAGAATACGTCTAAAATATTCTATCGGGTTTATTTGAATTGAGACATCGATTTATCTAGACAAATTAATAACAATAATACACTATGACAGATGCGTTAGTAGCGTTGAAATATCAGACTATATTTAAAATTTTAAAAATTATATTAGATATTAAGCAATCGTTTACCACACTTGTGAAAATGTTATTTTGGCCAGATCGACTCAGGAAACCCTGAGGCGTTCTGATCGACTCAGGAAACCCAGTTTTATTAGCGCACATTTTGGAATTGTTTATAAAATTGCTAATACTGTTTTCTTTGTGACGTGGGTGAACCTCACTGATTTGTATTTTCAAAAATTACAAATTGTTTATAAATTTAGAAATTTCGCAAATTTTTTTCTTCGGTAAGAGATCTTTGAACGATGGTACGTACTGAGAAATATACGTATTACTGAACAAGTGATATAACGCTGCAGAAAATTGATTTCGAGATTTGAACGGAAATGCATGTTTTAGGGTCCCTTGAAATTGAAAAAGTTTTTTTAAGGTCCGTTCGTCAGTCTTTTCTCCATGAACAACACCAGCGAGTAAATTATTCCCAGCGTCTTTGTCAAGTGAATATTTCCTGACACATCTCACCCCATGGTCTCTGAATGAATATCCATGAAGCCCATGGGAAATTTTCATTCTTTTCCGTAATGTGGCTTCAAATTTTGTCTTCAGATTTCTTGTAAAAATTGAGTGAAATATACTTACAAAGGTGACATAAGTCCAATTTCCTCTGTTCACTCTAAATTTTCAAACCTTGCTGAATTAAAAAGATCTGAGCCCCTCGTAATATTAACGGCACATTATTAAAGACATATTTTACTTTCTCGTAAACGTACGGAGTAACTGAGTATAAATCTATGTAATGCTGCAGAAAATCGATTTCCTGATTTCAACTGAAATACGCGTTTTGGAGGCCCCTGATACGTTATTTTTTTTTCTTTCAAAACGTCCGTCCGTGCGTCTGGGAACACCACTAGCGCCTAAATTATGCGTAGATTTTCTTTCAAATTGAAGAAACCGCTGTCCTACTGGCTCGAGTTGAAGCTTTCAGATTTTGATAAACATTCCTTAAAATTTGGAGGTACTTTACATGAAGCCCCCGGGACATTTTCAAAATTTTCTCAACGGCTCCAAATTTTTTCTTTAAATTTCTTGTAAGAATAAAGTAAAATATACTTATAAAGGTCAAATTTTCAGGGTTAACTCTGAAATTTAAGAAAAATTGCAAAAATTAATTTGTTTCGTCTTCCTACAACTAAAAAAATTGATGATAGATATTTTTCTTTCAAATAAAATTTGTTCTACTTATTCTTCCATTAAGGTCATAATAATTTGTTTGGAAACTTTTAGCAGTTTTTGCGCAATATTGCGTGAAGTATGTGTAATTTTTTAAAAATTACAAAAACAAGATATTCTCAAAAATGACTCCAAATGTTTTCTTTAATTCCAAGAACGGGAATTATTTTTTAAACGCCGTAGTGCTCTATTCGATTGTTTTTTCAAATATTACAAAAATGTATCACCATGTGTCAATCAATGTATGAAGATCAATGTATGTATCACAACGGGTACAGATAATTGCACTGTTTAAAAAGACATACCCAATATTCTAAAAGACATACCCAATATCCCAAAAGACGTTTTGGAATATTCTTTTGTTTCTTCAAAAATTACACGTATGTTTTTTGTTTTTTTATAATTATCTCTCATGCCGTTAATATGCACAATTCCAGATATTTATAAACACTGATACATTTGTGAGTTAAAGTTCCTAAAATTATTTTAGATGAAGGTTATCAAAAACTCAAAAAGTTTGTGTGAAAAAGAGCGCAAAATTTCGAATTTACAGTAACGCTTAACATCATTTTCTTAAAAACACCTCCGAATTTTCCAATGAAAATTGCTATTTATAACGAGTATTTACTCTTCTGTAATATTCTTAAAGTAGTTTGATTTTAAATAAACTTTGTATTTTATTGTATTTTCTATCAGTGATGCCATTTTCAGTATTGACTATTCTGAAACAAATTGAACGCAATAAGCATAATCACATTGAATATGTTCACTCTTCGGATGTTTCATCATTATAGGAAGAAACAATTAAAAAACTGAACAATAATTGTTAGAACTAAATTATTTCACCAACAATGCGCTTAAAATAATAGTTCTAAGAAACGAAAATTTATAAACGCCGTTATTTATAACATGAGTACTTGTGACTCGCCAATTCTTTTGATTCCTCGTATACCGTCATTCACTGGTTAATATTGTCTCTGGTCTTGAATTATTTGCTTATGTTTTTGACTAGTATTGTTTATTGCTAAAGATTTATGGGATTAGTTGAGTTTTATTTAATTAGATTGGTTGCGTTTTATTGCGGATTGTTTCCGCTTTATTTAATTAGATGCGTGGAATGATGTGGTTTAATAATCTATTGTTTTTAATAAACACTTTATTTGTGAAGTCTCGTCCAGTAACGGTAGACATCTTTAGTTCTTAATTTTGAAAAGTATTATTCAAAGTGTATCTATATATTAAGCAAGTTCTTGGTTTCTTGCCAAGATGGTGGTTTTTCTAACAGATTAGTTTTAAATTCACAATTCTCGTAAAACAAATTGATATAGAATTGGATAATAATGATTAAAATCAACTCAATGAAACTATTTTTATGCTTTAAGTTACTATCATAATTACTGCAACGAATTAAAATTGTTAGAGAATCATAACATATACTAGGCTTCGAAATGTCACACACGATTTGTTATCTACTAAACATCTCGAGGGATAATGCATGTTTTACTTTTACCGTTTAAAATACCTCATATGTAGCAAATAGACAAGACAAGAGTGGTGGTGGTTTCGTCGTGCCTATTCGCTTCTGGAGCTCTTCACGTCGTGGTCGTTCAAGGTGTTTGTATTGTCGTTCTACATGCACCCGTCCCCCACACAACACGGGGATTGGGAGCAATTTTGATCCGAAAAATGATTTTATAAAAGATAAGATGGAAATGAAAATGAAAGAAGATAGAGGTGAGGAAAATAAAACAGAAAAGAAAAGAATTGAAAAGAAAATATAAGATAAGATAAATTTATTTCAACTGCAATTGGGTGTAACCCGGTGGCAGTTAATTACATAAATAAGATAAAAGATGTCATGCAAATAATATAATAATGGTAATAATAATGCTAAACTGATAATAATAATAATAATAATAATAATAATAATAATAATAATAATAATAATAATAATAATAATAATAATAATAATAATAATAATAATAATAATAATAATAATAATAACAGTAATAATAGTATAAAAACTGATGGTTCTTAAAACATTAAATTTCATGAAAAAGAAAAAAAAAGTCTATCATCTAAAGCCGCACTGAGTGTTTATAGAATAAAGAACGCACTGAACTATCCTTCACTTCACTATAACACTAAAAACATTTCCTTCATTATTTTTCTGCTCTACACTGCACTACACCTCACTTCATTGTATAACTTAATATTGTTAGTTAACTACCTCATAAACTTAAGAATACCCTAAATTAATTTCCTAAATTGTTGAACACTTCGAGGAAAGGGTTCAAAGGTTTTTGCAGGCAATCGATTTCAATCCATTATCGTTCGATTTGCGAAAGAGAATTTCGCGACATCCGTTCTCTGCGGTATTAAATTTATTTTGTGCCTGTGATCCCCTCTAATGATGTACGTAGGAATATTTAGCCGCCGTTTAATTTCTTTCCAAGCTGGATGACCGCTATAAGCTTTATACAACGCGCTAAGTCTTGCCAATGTTCGCCTGTTTTTGACTGAATCCCACCCTGCCGTTTTCTTGTCCATGAAAGTAAATTTAGCTGTTCTACGCTGAATCCTTTCCAAATTCTTACACGGCATAATTTTCTGCTGGTCCCAACAAATTGCTCCATATTCCATTATCGGACGAACAAGCGATAAATAAGCAATTTCCTTCGCGTTTACTGTTCTCTTTTTTAAGATGCGCATTACAAAATGAAGAGATCTTCACGCTTTCCCTACAACAAAATCTACGTGACTTTTCCAGATTAATTTACTATTGAAATGGATACCTAGGTACATGCACGAAGAAACTCTCGGAATAATGTCGTTACTTAAACCGTAATTTGTTACGCTGTAATTATGACCTCTGCCAAGCATATGTCGTATGTGGTTCGTATTAGTCAGTCAATATTGGATGTCAGTACTCAGGCTCTTGCATGTCAGTGTAGTTCTATCACGTTACTGTCAAGTAATCTAAACCGGTCTGTACCCTCTGAGTTAAGTCGGGGGTGGGGGAAGTTGTAATACGTCAAGGGGATGTTTCTTTGTCCGATGTCTGGGAGGGTTGGAAATAATTTGTGCGTGGGACGTTAGTAGGTAGTTTTACGTCGGTTCAGAGAGAAATTTGGATATGGCTTCTTTCGCAGATTCATGAATGGATCTGGGTGGGGAATAAAATATTGCAGTCGTAAGTCATTAAAACGTGTGTAGGGGGCAGGCCGAAATATAAATCGGAGAATTTTGTTTTAAAGTCTAGTCAGCTGTAGGTAGTTGTCATTTGTGCAAGACCATGTTGGATGCGCATATGAAATGATGGACGGATGCAATTGGAATAGTTGAGTAATTTTTGTTTGATCGGTGAGTGAACAGGAGATGAAGAGCGTTGGTAAGTCTGTATGTTCGTTGTGTCGTTTTTCGTATGTGTGTCTTCCAGTGTAGTCGAGTGACGTATACGCCTAAATATTTAATTTGTATAGTCCAGGATACTGGTGGTCCGTCAATCGGAAGAGGGGGAGGGAATGTCGGTTTGAATGTAACCGACCGCCACAGAAGGTCACGCAGCGCTCCAGCAGCAAGCAAGCGCTCGGGGAAGGGAAGGGATGGGATCTTCGTATTTCTGTTATAGTCCTTGTATATTGATCCTGGAAAGTACCAATGGGGTACTTTTCTGCAAACTTTTCTGGGGTACTTATTGTTTCTTTGATCATTGTATTTTATTTTGAATTATCATATTTACTTATTATTTCGAAATGAAATAGATTGTAAATTTTCATTGTGTAAATAAAAAAAATCCGTTAAGAACTGGTCGCAAAAGAATCAAAATTTCTCAAAAAAATCCTTATCTAACATATGACAATATGTATATCATTGGATTCGTCTTTTTACGCTCTTTATGATAGACTGAAAAAATATGTATAGTTCCATTTGAAAAAAACAAAGTTACCTCAAATATCTCGTAAAGTAAAGTGATAAAATAGAAATAAATACACTTATCAGTTAGCCCTATTTTCTCATGCACTTCCGTGAAAACTGCATTTCAATATCTTCAACCGTTCAAAAGTTACAGGAGGTACTAAAGTTACGTGACTCACCCTGTATACCTCTTTTGGAAATGAGTAGAAATAATACCGGAGTAGTGTATTAAGGTTCCAAATTTTGTTGGAGCTCGATTCTCGTATGTAAATGTAAAAAAATGCATTCTATCTTTTTGTAATATGTTTCTCTAGAATATATAGCTTGATAATTGTGTATGTATGACATTTATTTTAAATTATGTAAAATTATTTACTAAGTTCCCCAGTCAGCAAGTGTCCAAATACTTTTGTAAGGCTATGTAGGTCTGCACCGAATCTCACTATGCACCGGGGAATGAATCACCACTACCTCCCGGGGTGAAAATATTTCACTACACTAATGCGACTAATGACCATTGTATAGTCCAGGCCGTGTATTAGGCCGAACTAGATTCGCAATATGGCAGCTTGAAAGATTTCCTGTCGGAATAGCCAACTTATGAAACTATAACTCTGATCAAGTCTCTCGCTTTTGTTTTGTTTGTTGTCATTCACAATCCTCGCGCGGTCTCGAGTCTTGTCCACTGTTCAATAATACGTTTCGTTTTTCGGTAGAATTAAAAAGAGATGTTCATCTATAAACGAATATTAACTCTGTGAATAATTATTAAGTTAATTAAGAATTATCAACTATTGCGAGCTTAAGAAGTGTTAAAAAGTGTCAAGTGCAAGTGAAAAATACAACCTCAAAAGTTATCTGTGGTCATACTTCTATGTTAATAATGCTCTTGAGATGTGTCAACAGTTCCTTCACGTTTTGAACTGGTAGTAATGAGTTTTATTGAACGCAAATAAATACCACAATCATTGAAGTTAATTAACGTGATATACATGGTAGTTTTTAAGTGATCTAATGAATTGTTCCTAACAGTCCAGTTATGTCAATATCAATGCAAATGCATCCATTTAATTTATCCGTTCAATTATTCATTAGCTTTTAAAAGTTCAAAAAAAATTATAAAAATCATCATTAGTATAAGTAAGTCTTCAATAACTTATCCATTGTTACCAGAGACAGTCTTTCTCTTTACCCATTTTTTCACCATTTCAATGGGGTGTGATTCATAAGATTGGGATAATGGTAATAAATATGACTTTTTGATTTTTTTAAAGATGTTTATTTAAACAGGAATGTACACAATCAATATAAATGGCACATTAAATATATAGTTGCACAATAATATTGAATCTACTCTCTTATTGTGACTACATTACTATAACCTTCTCCCTGAACATGCAGTTATTACACGGTAAACCCTCTCATTGCTGGTTAAATAATTCAAATCAAAAGTATATTATACTTCAGTTTCCATTACAAATTCATGCCAAATAATTCCCAATAGGCAGTCAAGCAGTACAAGATTAATATATTGTTTATTTATTGCCAGTTAAATACACATTCTTGCTATGAAAAAATTCAAGGTAAGACAACGGTTATTTTCAGCATTAAAATTAGAGTATTGTGCCAAGGAAATTCAAAATGCATGTGGGATTTAGAGAGAGATGTGGTGCTACTTGCCCAAAACCAGTATTACAAGTAATGTCACAAATGCTACTAATCAAATAAGGTTACAAAAAGCTACAGAAAACTAAAACAATGTTGACAAGACTATTTACATAAACAAGACAAGGACATGTGTGAAAACTAAGAATTATAATAATTAGAGAGATGATTTTTATGTCCTAAAAATCTTGAAATATGCATCTATGACCTAAATATTCTGAAATATGCACTTTAATATGTAATTAAAATTACCAATATTTCATTTCATGTGGTACTTGGAATGAAAAAATATATTTTTGTGCAAACATAATATAACCTAGCTAACTTCTCAGGAGAAATAATTGAAGTAATTATGCACCTTCATTAAGAACATTGTTTGTCTTGTTTCATTTTTTCTGCTTGGTATAAAAAAATATATCAAGAAATATCCCACATTTGCACAAGTATTTTATTGTCTATAGAAAAGAAAAAACACAAATTGTGATAAGCTTTTTCTAATCAATGATTGCTCCCAAATAAATAGATTCTATGAAAACAAGGAATGGTTTAGAGATAAGTCACTCTTTTAACAAAATAAATATAGGAGCATAAAAATATGCTCTTATTATAATATGAATATGCACCAACAAGAAAAATTTGCCAAATTGCCCTAACATATTAATCTTCATAGCATCCAATTCTAACCACATGTCAAGGAATTTAATGTAGCTATGCCCTGAAGCAATTGACAAAAATATGCAAAATCATAGATAATCACTCCCTAATAATAATAATAATAATAATAATAATAATAATAATAATAGTAATAATAATAAAATTATTATTATTATTATAACACAATGTCTGGAGACAAAAAAAACATGTTTTGATTATTACAAAATCAATTTCTATTGATGATGAAAGAAATACATTTAATGTAAAGTTGTGTTAACAAAACTTGCTTCAATAAAAAGATTACGTAGTGATAGTCCCGACACATTTTGTAAGCTGGGGAATGAAAAGTTATTATTACATCAATCATGCATCTACTTCATGCAACAGGACCATAAGGTTAATATCTTACCTGAAATTATACCAGGTTAACATCACATTAAATTTTTTATTCCAAATATGACAGTTTAGATGCGATATATAGAGCATTCTTCTGTAAATGTATAATATAAATAGTTTATTTCATGTTGTTCTTCATAAAGGATGAATTGCAGTCATAAAAGGTTTCATAAAGATAAGAAACCTTGTTGTAATGAACATGTTACCTATAATTCCTCACTGTCGTTGTCATCCTCTTCTTCAGAACTGTTCTCCAAATTTATTGAGATTTCTTGAACTTCTGGAACATCTTGAATTTCTTTTCTCCAATACTCGTTTATAATTCTTTCGGTGTGTTCCACATAATTGTTCCATTTTTGTGGAGTCACCTACAAGGATATGTGCCAAAAAGAAAAATTAAATGATACCAGATTCCACATTACAATTAAAATAACTGATATAAATATTGAAAATAATAAATATTAATATTAAGCAATATGGGTTACACAAAGAAAAGCAAAAGCTGAAATAAAATTTTATAAAATTCATATTCAATGATTCTTGACCCGATGTAATTATATGTCTGCTGGTTATTGAGATTGGGTCACAAGAAAGAAAACACGCATTTTACATTGCCGACGTTTCGACCGTATATATGGAATCATTAGAATGCATAACTTATTAACTAAGAACATTACAGGTAAACAAATATAATAAATTATTCTGGTCATAATCATTTGTTCAACTGCAACTATAGATATAAGTGATGTACTGTACATATCTTTGTATATAAATTTTTTTTTATCTGTTCTCTAGCCCTGATGAAGGCCATATATACGGCCGAAACGTCGGCAATGTAAAATGCGTGTTTTCTTTCTTGTGACCCAATCTCAATAACCAGCAGACATATATAAAATTCATGCACTCAGATGTGAAAATAACTAATAATAGAAATAATAATAATAATAATAATAATAATAATAATAATAATAATAATAATAATAATAATAATAATAATAATAATAATTATAACAATTTTTAATGAGAAGCAATTAATTTTAAATATTATTATTATTTTTGTTGAAGTTTCTGGGATGGTAATTATGGCCTTGGATGAATATTATAAGAATATTCAAATTTTATTATTAAGCTGCTATTTGGTGTTAAAAGTTAAATATTCGCTTAGGAAAGTAAGTCATACCTGATTTAATGCTTCCTCCCAAACCTGTTTAGTTCTTTCAATGCCACTGCCTGCCCTTGAAACTACTACTTTAGAATAATAACGTTTGGTCTCAGACCATACTTCTTCTATTGCATTGAAGAAACAATGGTATGGAGGAAGGCGTAATACTTCATGTCCTTCATCTTCCAAAAGTTTGTCAACAACATATCTAGAAAAACAACAACAACAACCCATCTCAAAAATATTTTCTTCATTAACATTTTGAAAATGCAAATTATATATAAAATCAAACCTTTTTAGTTGAGTACAATGAAGCTTGCATAGTTGTCTCAAAAGGACAACAGTGGCATTATTTGGTGGCACCACACCATGTTGTTGTAACCACCTCTATAAAAATATTTATAGTAAAATTATTTACATTTCAAATTCAATCTATAATCTTTACTAATTACTTACCACTAATTCATTTTTTTTCCACTTTGAAGAAGGATTTTCTTCCACCAATCTACTATGGTATGAAGCATTGTCCATTACAATTAAGCAAGGCCCCAAATTTTCATCCCAGGAATTAACTGGGTTTGAACCCACCTGTGGAAATTTGCAAAAATAATAAAAAACACAATAAATATTGCTTTAAGAATTACTTGATTGTTTGACCATAATAAAAATTAATGATGAACTTGCCTTTCAAAATTCTCACTGTTCATAGAACCATGGTAATCCTGGCCCCTCTTCAAATTTGTGCTGAAAATTAAACTTGCCCCTTATGAACATAAATTATTTCATTTCAACTGAGGAAATTTTGTAAAAATAAATTATTAACAGTGTATAAACACCAAGAATAAATTAATGTTATAGGTGATAATAAAGTTAGGGAAACATACTGTACAGCACCATTATGCAATGTTTATTATTATACATTCAGAATATTACGACTCACCTTGTACAAACCCATGCTTACTTTCTGCATGAACAACCACAAATCTGCTCCCCTCATCTGGTTTTTTTGGATGGCCCCTTACCTCATCCTTTTTTAACCATTTTTTTGAAGACCCTCCTATTGTAAGAAACCTATGGTAACATTTACATATCCAACTTCAATCAAAATTTATATTGCTTTATTTTATGCACTTCCCATTATGTTCTCTATACATTCATTATAATGGGCAACAATATTAAAGTTAATGTTACAGAAAATAAGTATAAGAAATTACCATTCATGTATATCCATGTTTCATCCAAAAAAATTACTGTCTTTGGTGTGTTGGAGTCTGTATTTTTAATGTAATTCCTCAGGAAGCACTCTCTTTTAAAAATTATAATTTCATTCTCCCTCACATGGGCATACCTGTCTCCCTTTCCCCAAGTAAAACCCATGTTCTTCACTATTCGCTTTAGGGAGGTCTGAGAGCCTTCAAAATCTAACGTTTCATCTCCCACGATCTCTATGTACAGGTTTCTTATAGAAATACCACAACCTACTTAAAATATAATCCTTGGTACTTGTTAAATAATACATAAAACAACACAAAATGATCATTGTTTATATTAATAAAACTCTATACTAACAAACTAATTAAAAAGTCTAATTGATTACCTGAACTCAAACTACAATAATTTTTATTGGCAATTGCATCCTTAGTGAAATTGTCAACATCTGTGACTGGACGGGATCTTTTACGGGTCTTTTTGGGTGTGGTCAGAGCTTCTTGTTTTTTACATTTGTTGATAATACTATCAACTGACTTTACACCCACCTGTAAACACACATCTTGAAAAAAAGAAAATTAAATTTATTACGATTAATAAATGAGTAATGGTATAGATAATTAACAACTATACTCATCCCAATTTTAATTAAGAAAATTACACTTGTAAGTTTTAAAAGATAAGATGTAGAAAAGAAAAAAGAAAAATCAATCTTACCTGTAATAATTTTGCCACTCGCATTATTAAACAAGAGTGGGTAATATAGACCTTTTCGTCCACCGCTTCCTTCCACAGTCCACAATATAAATTGACAATTCCCTTTTGAAGAGAACTTTGAATGCGTTTTATCTTCAAAGGTTCAATATTTAGTATAGACCCAGATGTTGTTGGGCTATTCATTATTTTCCAGTTATAAATAAAATGAATTTAGAAAAAATAATAATAATAAATATAATATAATTAATTTAAAACAAGAAATACTAAAGGGACACAATTAACAACAACAAACAATGAACTACTATAACTATTTCAATTAACTTTATTATTATTACTAAACAAAACAATTGGAAAATAATAAATAAAACTCAAAAACGCCTAGTACTACTAAATAAATAAATTGAACGATAAAACGGAACGAACGAAGAGCACCAAAACGCAAAATGCAAATATTTAGCAACACTCGCAAACTAACACAACTCCACTTGGATGGCTTTGAATGTTGGCGGAATCTACGGAAGTAGTCGTTGTTTCATTGCAAACTTAAATTTTAAAAAATGTCCCTACCGCTTGAAGGTAATATATACAGGGTATTTGTGTGACGGTTGGCAACAACCTTTGCCAACATAAAACGAAACGAAACTACCCTAAATCGAGTATAAATGTATGCTCTCATCCGACAGTGACATTTTTCAAAAGTTGTCCCGTTAGTTCGGCTTTTTAGCTGGCCAGCACAATAGGTACCGAGCCCCGAAACAATGGATCGTCGACAGCCGAGAAATAATCGTGACCAATTGTGGAAAGAGATGGGTGAGTTCTTGCACATCGTATCCGACATCGGTCAATGAGCTTCAGCCTCCAGTTTGCGTCATAATCTTTGATCCCGGTAAATAAGCTGATAATTCATAAACCCTTAGTTTTACAGGGGAGCAAAAACAACTTTCAACTGAATTAAACGAAGAATTAATGATATTCAAACGAAAGTCACATTAAAACGAAACTATTTGTGTGTAGGTTTTGTCTTAATATCATTAATCTCGGATTTACAGCATTAGTTTAAAGTAGTTTTTTGCTCTGCTGTAAAATTTAGTTTTTTCGACTTATTAGCTTATTCATCGGAGTCAAAGAATATTAGCGGGAATTTTAAATGTTTGGTCTGCGAAGCCACGATTTCTTGAATATGGTCTGTGTCACATTTTTCAACTGCATCCCTCGGGTCGTCAAGGTTGTTACGCTTTCAAGTGTGAATTATGGGGTGATATGATCATGACGAGGGATCTCAAGTACGACCGTGCAGGTACGAGTTAGCAGAACTCGTACCTGCAGCCTTCTCGGCGAAGACGACGGGTGCCGCAACCGTCTGCTCCATGGGACCATTATTATTATTATTATTATTATTATTATTATTATTATTATTATTATTATTATTATTATTATTATTATTGTTTCTGGGTGTAACTTGTTCATCTGTATTTTATGGTCTTTCTAATAATGATTTCTGATAATATTAGAGTTGTAATTCATTGTTCTGATACCCATTGGCATTCGCAAATCGTCTAGCCTTGCAAATGGTCCATAATATTCCTAAAAAGAGATAACATACAGATAACTTGAATTTTTAAAATACGTAGAGCATTAAAAATTATCTATTGTCTAAAATCATTGAAAAGCATCGTTTTACAAAATAACAAGTGCACCAAAAAAAAGAAAAGAAAAGATGTGTCAGACCGAAAGACTTGACATATTTTCTCAATGTATGTCGACGCGCTGAATCCGAATCCAAAGCCAAAATTTTGGCACCACCCTCCAGGTTTTCGCGGTTAAAAAAAACGGAAGGTAGTGGTGCAATTCTGGCATCAGATTCGAATTCAACGTGTCGACATCCATGGAGAAACACGTGTCAAGCCTTTGTGTCTGACAACTTTTGGCTTCTTTCAAGTATAATACTACAATAAACCAAAATCCGTGTGTTTTTTCGCGATTAAAAAAACCCACAACAAGAAACTGGAGGATGGTGGCGCAATTCTGTGTAACTTCTATTTGGGATTCAGCGCGTCGACATACATAGAAAAACACGTGTCAAGTCTTTGGGTCTGTCAACTTTCTCTTCGACTTTCTCAACTCTCAACGTCGACTTCCACGCCCAGCTAATAGCATTGATTAGATCATCAGCTGATAAGTTTTTTAAAATTACTTTTATTCGCTGGTCGGCCATCAGGCTTTACACGTGATGGTATGAGAAACAACGTAATACTTGTTACACTATACACCACTTACACAACATTTGTTACACTATTTACATTTTTGATGTTAACCCAATTTCACCCCTGTACGTTTTTTTAATTTGTTAATTATTTTTTGTTAGTGATGGTGGAGTGTATTTTAATAGTAAAATTGGTAGAAACTGAAAGATAAGTTTATTTTCGGGCTTTTTCGTATTTCCAGAATCTCTGCCTCTATTACTCTTCGCAGTTGAATTATGAATAATGGTGCGTTTTTGACATTTGATAAATATAAGTTTTTGCTTTCCAATAACAGAAAGCAAACTTCAGATTTGATTTCGCAATATTTCTAACAAAATAACCGCCCTTCGACCCGACGAAAGCAGCTAGGAAAATGCTTAACAAAACCTGTGCATATGTGCAGAAACAAAACTAGGCCGACTCAGCATTTGCTCAAGAATCGAAGAATACCTCACGAAAACCTTGTTGGTTACCTGGGAACCTACGACATTCGCATTCGCACTTTGGACCATCGGCTGGAAACGCTATTGGAGACTACGACATTCGCATTCGCACTTTGAATCATCGGCTGTTCGGCTGAAAACCCTGCTGGAGCCTACGACATACGCATTCGCACTTTGGACCATCGGCTGGAAACGCTATTGGAGACTACGACATTCGCACTTTGAATCATCGGCTGTTCGGCTGAAAACCCTGCTGGAGCCTACGACATACGAATTCGCACTTTGGACCATCGGCTGGAAACGCTATTGGAGACTACGACATTCGCACTTTGAATCATCGGCTGTTCGGCTGAAA
>BLKR01006643.1:50000-53303 GCA_011170035.1 Teleogryllus occipitalis | reverse complement strand
GTATATTCTGCATTCTATAATGCCATATTTATCACTGATTTTGAGAAGTGTAGGTTTTAATTTCGACGGATGTAATACGATTCGCTTTGAGGATGAATCGAATGTTACTCGCACAACTCCTATCCCTAACTTTCTCATACTTCGTGTTCGGAAACCTGTTCGGAAACCGATCCGGAATCTGTTCCAATCACTTCTCAGTGCAAATATCATTTGCTCATTTCTTTTTGGGCTACCTTAACGGTCGATCAGTGTGTATGAATGTATCTAAGCATGTATGTATGTATGTATGTAACAATGAATGGACTGTAGATTAACGGTTAGATGGACGGAAGATGGACAACGGATGAATGAATGGGCCTGTGGGTGGATAGACGTATGGTCGTCTGAAGCATTACTTCGTCAGAATAGAGCTTTTCAGAGCATTCCACGCTCATTAAGATATTTTATTCTTCGTCTTTCTCTTTCTCTGGTACACCGTCTTTACCCCAGTCTTCATTGATTAAAAGATTCGTTTTTCCGGGCACGTCAACAGCTATAGTTATTTGTTACGTAAGTGTAGTGGGCGATTTTTTAATCGCGGGAGGTGACTGTGATATTCCATCGCTGGATAGCGAGGTCGGGCGAAAACACATCAGCTTGTGGTTTATTTCCCAACTCCGTCTCGAACTCCCCCTCGAACTCCCCCTCGAACTCCCCCTCGAACTCCCCCTCGAACTCCCCCTCGAACTCCCCCTCGAACTCCCCCTCGAACTCCCTCTCGAGCTCCCTCTCGAACTCCCTCTCGAACTCCCTCTCGAACTCCCTCTCGAACTCCCTCTCGAACTCAGTGACACGCGGTGAAAAGAAACTTTTGAGGAAACTCCGGGACTTCTCTTTTTTAAATATACTCAAACCGCCTCCCCCATTTTTTATTCTTTGGTCCTATCTTGCTTATACGGAAGTTATGTGACCCATCATGAGTTTTCTTGGGAGGAAATACTCAGGATGGTTTCCCGTAGCCTTCCGTAAGTTTTTCACCCAGGGTTCTTCAAAAGTCTTCCTCCCACACGGATTTGAGGACATTATCGAGCAAGGGCGCCTCGCGGGCTAGAAGCCCTAATACGCCTGGAATGTCACTCTCACATTCTCCGCCAGACGTCGGACTCAGTTACTATAGGTGACATCTCGTTAGCGCGAATGTTGTCGGGCATACCACCAGGGTTGTTTTACATGCCACAAGTGTGACATTGCTACTGTGGATTTTCCGACCTTCGAAAATCCGAGCCCCTCGGCCGGGATCGTACCCGTGCACTGGGGGTTCAGAGGCCAGAAAAACTAAACCATCACCAACCGAGGGACGGTCGGTCGGACGGACAGACAGACGGACGGACGAACGGACAGAAGGGCAGACAGACGGCCAGACAGACTGACGAACGGGATGACGGACGAACGAAATGACGGACTGACGGACAGACGGACAGACGGACAGACGGACGGACAGACGGACGGACGGACGGACGGACGGACGGACGGACGGACGGACGGACGGACGGGTGAACGAACGGACAGTTGGACGGACAGACGGACGGACATACACGTACGTGGATGGGAGTCGTTTTGAAGCATGTGTGATGTGGCTGTGTGAAAAATATTGAAGGTTCCCTGGACAGAAAAAATTCTAATAATGTAATATCGGAAAAAGTGAAGGAGAAGTGATCCCTACTAAAAACATTTGGAAAGCAAATTCTTTGAACACATTTTTAGGCATAACCGATTCTTGTGGACAATTTCAGACTGTAATATTTTTGAAGAAAAGGAATAGGAAGACATAGAACGAAAATTTTATAACAACTTCAAACCTAACTACACTTCAGGAACTATGCAGAGATGAAGACAGCGGTGAAAATGTCATAGCGGCAGCAAAAAGACACTTTTTGCCTTTAGGATGATAATAATGATATTTATTGTCAGAAGACAGGGTAAATGCAGTATATTATTATTCTTTCATTTCAATATTCATCTTTCACAATCATTCACGTTCATAATTATATTCCATTAAGTTCTGTGATTCCTACCCTAAGCCATATACTACTTGAATTTTGAAAACAGAAAGAAAACTAGAGGTACTACACAATGGCACATACTTTCTCGTAGCAAATGTTTCCAATTTCCTTGGAGTGGACTGACTTTAATGTCTTGCTCCATTCTCTGACCAACTGTCATTTATCGTCGCCCAAAGTACATTTTTTGACATTTTCCTGACTTTTCAATTTCCTAATAGTAGAACATCAATATTATTTAAAGAATATTAAATAAGTAAACCCTCGTCCTAAATAGAAATTTTCATTGAAAAATTTGAAGCCGCTACTAAGAAAACTAAGAAATTAAACATTACCGTAAATGCGAAATTTGAAACTTTTTTCACAGGAATCTATTGACTTCCGAAAAACTTCATTTAAAGCCATTTGAAGCGATGGAAATGAGCATATTAACGGCGTGAGACTTAAAAAAAACTACAAACAAAGGATATCCAAAAATTTACTTTACGTCATATTAAGCAGAGCAGTTAGCACTATCTGATGGAAAATTATTAAGAAAAAAATCTTAAGATATTTTCGAGAGAATGGCGTTTGAGCGTTTCTGAAATTGCGGAAATTTGAGCTCATTTTAACAGAAAACTGTTGATTTTTCGAGAAATTTTATATAACATTATTTGAAGCACATGTACTTGTTAATTAAATATTGGGGAGAAATTGCCTCTAATGTAAATATTACCAATGTGGGAGACAAGTCAATAAATTATATTTTTGTAAGTTTTGAAAAAGCAAAAGAATAGAGCAATATAGCGGTTATGTCATCATATAGGATACATTTGGTACTAACTCTACCAAAAAATTAAAGAAAAAATTTGGAGCCGTTTTTGAAAAGATATTGTTTTGTTATTTTTTTAAATTGCAAATATTGCAAACACTTCGGAACCGAAACTACAAACATTTTCAAAAGATCTTTTTGACCTTTATGAAAGAACTATTTATGGAAAACAAATTTCATTTGAAGGAAAAATGAGTATTTTAAATTTTGTAGATGTAGGAAGACACCGAAAAAAATTCAAACTTTTGCAGTTTTCGAAAATTCAGAGTTAACCGTGAAAATCGGACCAATGCCACTTTTGTCAGTGTATTCTACTCTATTATTACAACATATTTAGAGAAAAAAATTGGAACCGTTTTATAAAAAAATTTGAAAATGTACGGGGGGCATCATGTCAAGTATCCCTATACTTTAAAGTAAGTTTTTCGAAATTTCAAAGCTTCAAGTATCGAC